>JAZGTJ010015895.1:2809-13056 GCA_036877575.1 Botia almorhae | reverse complement strand
CTGCCTGTAACATCATTCAGTCACACACACTGCCTGTAACATCATTCAGTCACACACACTGCCTGTAACATCATTCAGTCACACACACTGCCTGTAACATCATACAGTCACACACACTGCCTGTAACATCATTCAGTCACACTTACTGCCTGTAACATATAATATATGAGGTAAGGGACAACCCACATATCACCCCTAGATAGTTGCAGACCTCTCAACTTTGCAAAAGAGCATTTGGACAAACCAGAGGCCTTTTGGAAGTCATTCTTTGGACAGATGAGTCCAAAATAGATTTATTTGGTCATAATCAAAGCCGCCATGTTTGGAGAAAAAGCTAACACTGAAATCCAGGAAAAGAACCTCCTCCCAACAGTAAAGCATGGTGGTGGAAATGTGAAGGTCTTGGGCTGCTTTTCTGCCTCTGGGCCAGTATGACTCCATATTATTCAGGGAAACTTGAATTCTCAGACCTATCAACAAATTCTTGAAGAGAATCTCCTGCCATCAGTCAGAGAACTGAAGCTGGGCTGAAAATGGGTGATGCAACAAGACAACTACCCTAAGCATTCAAGCAAATCCACCAAGGAATGACTTAAAAGAAAGAAGGTTCACACTGTTGATTGGCCTAGTCACCTGAATAGTAGACCTAATGGACCACACGGCTTCTAATTGTCGAGGTAGAACAACAAACAATTCTTTATGATCCATGTGATGTCATGTATAAAGACTTGCAAGCTAAGGAAAAGGTATGAGAGGAAGTTTCAGTGACAAGATGGTAATACATACGTCAAACTTTCTCCTGCGCTAGTTTGGGGGTGAATACATTTTACATTTACATTTAGTCATGTATCTGACACTTTTATCCAAAGCGACTTACAAATGAGGACAAGGAAGCAACTTCAATTACAATAAAAGGCAACAGTGAGTAAGTGCATAGATATAGACAGGACTTAGGTATTTCAACACAGTATAAGAAGGATTTTTTTTTTTAAGAAGTAGAAGTGGGGGTGTGTTAGTAAATTAGTCAAGGAAGGGAAGACGAAAAAGATGAGTTTTCAGTTGTTTCTTGAAGATGGCTAATGACTCAGCCATTCTGATGGAGATATGGAGTTCATTCCACCAACCTGGCAGAGTGAAAGAGAGAGTCCGGGAGAGTGATTTCTTCCTTCTTTGGGATGGAACCACAAGGCGACGTTTGTTAGCTGAACGCAAATTTCTGGTGGGCACATAAGTGAGAAGAAGTGAGAGCAGGTCGGGAGGTGCCTTGAAGGCAAACATCAGAGCCTTGAATCTGATGCGAGCAGCTATTGGCAGCCAGTGCAACTGGATGAGCAGTGGCGTGACGTGTGCTCTTTTAGGCTAGTTGAGGACCACTCTAGCTGCTGCATTCTGAATCAACTGCAGGGGCTTGATAGAACAAGCCGGAAGCACTGCGAGGAGAATACAGTCCTCATCTTATCCTTTCAAGTAACCTGTGCAGTAACAAATACAGCATGTTAAGCTTTCTTCTATTTACAACTCACACAAGCAGAAAACAAGCAGAACAAAAGTGATGTTGATAAAACAAATAAAATTATATAAACTCCACTAGTAATAAAATAAGCTTCCTGACAAGTCTTCTCCTAAATGTATTTTAAAATATTTTAATAAAAATAATGTGAACTTTCCTATTCTAGAGTTTTGTATGCAAAATTTGCATATCAGCTACGCACTGCAAACGCATCCGGTGTGAAAACAACAGATACGCTGCCCTCCGCTCTGCATACTCACCGCATATGTACTGGATACGCGTGCGGTGTAAAACAGGCGACACTCGACACTCAAAATTTTATATTGAGATTTGTATATTAAAACATTTTGTCTAAGTAAAGTCGGATTGGCTCCATGTAAACACAACATTAGACTAATTGTACAGCACTTCATTAAGATCTGCTAGTCAGTGAGTCAGTTTTAAAAATGTGGTTTTGTAATTTGTACAATCTTAGTCTAAATATTGTAAAATCTGTTGAGTAAGAATTGAATGTGCATTGAGAAGAAGGCCATGACTGCATAGCACATAAGAAAGAAGGGTTTAGAAGTGACATACTTAACTTTTAACTTTATGTTATGTAATTTTATGTAACTTTATTTTTGTGTTCAGGAATCTCCAGCCCATCTGGTGTTTCTAGTTTTGCTTCAGGAGGTTTCTCCAGTCCTCTCCGTCCAGTGGCTTTGACCTCCTCTCTGCCACCCATCCATTCATCTGCTTCTACTCCCTCCTTTGGCTCAGCATCATCTCGTCTTGGCATGAGCTCTCCGTACAGCAGCTCAGTGCCCCCATACGCCTCCACGTCTGTTGCCCCTCCCCTCAGCACAGCTGCCCCACCAGGCTCTGTCCTGTCAGCTCCACCCATGGGTCCACCCATCACCGGTTTCACTATGAGTGCAGGATATGACATCACCCGTGGCCATGCTGGACGCACCCCTCAGACGCCGCTGATGCCCAGTTTCTCCAGTGCCCCACCAATGCCCGGTACCACTTAACACTCTCAGTACAGCTGCTGTTAGGCATCAGTGCTAGGCACACAGAGCGTTTTCTCATGCGTTCTCATTTGTTGTGTGAATGCTAATCTGGCCCAATCCATTCTAAAAACAATTGGTACTTTCACACTGCAAGAACATTTTCCTGATTCCTAGAACTATTGGCAGAAGTTTCCTCTTTATGGCGCGTTTACGTCACAGGAGCCTGAAATGATTTTAGTTCTTAAGAGGGACTAAGTCATGACCTAATGGTTACAAGTCAGAGAGTCTGACTTGTAAACCAAAGGTTGCAGGTTTAATTTCCACAGCTGGCAGGAAATGACTGGGGTGCCCTTAAGCAAGACACCTTTCCCCCAGTTGCTCCCCAGGCGCTGCAATGATAGTTGGCCACTGCTTTGTGTGTGTGTGTGTTCACTACTCACTGCTAGCCTGACGTCCCGGGGCTATTGTGTCATTTAGTCGGGCTACCAAAATGTATTTCCACATCTTATAAGAAGGAAAAATATATTGTAATGCTTTTGCATTCTATCACAAATTTGGTCGGGTAATTATGTTGTATGTAATTTTCGGGCATCAGGGAGCCACTATCAATATGTGGGGTATTGAAATTTCAATTTGCGATCCCGTGAAATGTGTAGCAAGAATAAACGTGATAAGAGCGCGCATGCGCAGTGGAGAGGAAATCGCTGATAGTTGTGTGTGTGTGTGTGTGTGAAAATAAGAGGCACATGGATTTCTGCAGGTATTTCAGTTCTGAAGTGAAGAGCGATGCACAGATGGAGAAACTGATGAAGGAGATGATATGCCCTCAACGTCGAGTGGCATTTTCTTATCTGTGACTTCACTTGATATTTCAGAATCTGACACAGACTGAATTGTTCTATATTGTTTTTACAAGTTCATAGAAATCAGTTCAGTTAGAACCAAATATTTGTATTGATGATTGTAATTTGATTATTTTATACGATTGTTGTTATTTGTTTTATATAAATGTTTTTGATTTATGTTTTGTCTCCTTTACATTTTTTTTAAATTTGAGCTGCTTAAATTCATTTTGGGCTACCAAAATCTAAAACGTGCCTGCACTGGATGGGTTAAATGCAGAGGCCACATAAGTATGGGCTACCATACATTGACAAATACGTCACTTGCATATTCCATTCATAAATTAGCTTCTACTTCGGAGAAGGGTCTAACCCAGCACAATAGGAACTACCAGTGACGCTAGTGTAGACGGCTGAATGCCGACATGAGCAGTATTTTAAAGTGTTTCAAGACATAACAGCCTTTATAGTCCTTTACATTTACATCAGATGCATCTTTGTAATGTTTTAATAGATTGTAACAGAATCTAATGTGTTTGTTTAGTGGTGGTTCTAAAATAATATATCAGCAGTTAATTAGTGCGATGTCACTCTAGGCGTTGTCACCAATCCCATGATCCAGCAGCCGGTGTCTGGAGGCTTAGACGTCAGCTCCCCGATTACGTTTCCTGAGGATGCTGAAGATCCCAGAGTGATTTCAGACAGCAGCTCAGCTGGAGGACTGTGGGGCTTCATCAAGGTACTGAACACATTCAAACATCACAATGCAGTTGTCACACAGACTTTCTCTGGTCACATCTGCTTTATTCTGTTGTCAGGGTGTAGCCGGCAACCCGGTGGTGAAGACAGTTCTGGATAAAACCAAACACTCGGTGGAGTCCATGATCACTACACTGGATCCTGGAATGGCTCCATACATCAGTGAGCAATCTAAACATCATTTACAGAGAAGCTAATGCTTCAGTCATTCTGTCACATACAATACAAAAACTGACCATCCAGCATTAATTCACGGTATAAAAGGGTTTTTGTTTCACGGCTACAGTAATGACTGTGATGTGTAGTCATGTGATCTTGATGTTGTGGTGCAGTTGTTAAACTGCGTGTGTGTGCATGTTTGTGGCTGTGTGTGTCTCAGAGTCTGGAGGAGATGTGGACATTGTGGTGACATCAGATAAGGAGGTGAAGGTAGCAGCAGTGCGGGAGGCGTTTCAGGAGGTGTTTGGTTTGGCTATGGTGACCGGAGAGGCCGGGCAGTCCAATATCGCCCCACAGCCCGTGGGATACGCTGCAGGGGTGAAGGTAACTCTGAGCTCTGTGTCTGTCTGCTTCTAAACAACACAATGATTGTGTTACTATACAATACCTACAGGCTTATAATCATTATAGTTTATATTATTATCATTATATAGACCTTTTGTTGTTTAAGTGTGTGTGTCTGTGTGTGTGTAGGGAGCTCAGGAGCGTGTTGACGGCCTGCGTCGTGCTGCTACCATTCATGAGAAGCAGCCTGTGGTCTCAGTGGAAAACTTCATCGCTGAACTTTTTCCAGACAAGTAAGAAGACCAAGCCTGTGAATAATCAATATTACTAGTCTATGGTCTATATTATTTTTCTTAAAAAAAAAAATTAAGTAAACTTACTGTATGTACTGTAGCATGTTCATTTTGTGTAACGTGTGCTCGTCTCTCTCAGGTGGTTTGACATCGGGTGTCTGATCTTGGATGACCCTGGAAATGGAGTTCACATTGAAACCTTCACTCAGGCCACTCCTGTGGCCCTGGAATATGTTCAGCAGGTAAACACTCCTACCTGCGGCCAGAAAAAGAAAACAGCTGTTACGTTTTTCTTTTTTTTAAAAACATATTTTTAAAAACACAATCAAATTGTCAAAAAATTTAATCACAATTATACAGTATCAAGGGAATAATCGATAATTATGGTTTTGTCAATTGTAAAGCCCTAATTGGTGTACAGTATGTCTGTCAGTGTACAGTGTGTGTTTATCAGTATACAGTATGTGTACATGGGTGTACAGTGTGTGTACAGTACTGTAGTAGTTTGCTTTCATGTGTCTTCACTTGTGTGCTGTGTGTACTTCTGTAGGCTCAATCCCTCACTCCTCCAGACTATAACCTACGCTGGTCTGGTCTGCTGGTGACGATCGGTGAGGTTCTGGAGAGAAACATGACCAACATTACACATTCAGACTGGCATCAAGCCTTCACGGGTATGTCCCGCAGACAGATGATCTACTCTGCTGCCAAAGCTTTGGCTGGCATGTACAAACTGCGGCTGCCCTCCAGGAGACTGTGACCACAATCTTTCAGTTTCCCAGAATGCACCTGAGTCTGATTCTAACCACAGATATTCAGTGTATTTAATCACATTAGAACCAACTCAACATACCAAAACAGAAAGTTTTAAATTAGCTGACAAAAAGGAGTGTTTGCTATGTTTTTGCTCCAGGTTTAAAGTAATTTTTTTAATTATTGTTTAAATCATAAGTTTTATCCAAGTTTTATCCGAGTTTTAGCCATGATTATATGTTTAGATTTTTGTTAATACTTGCCCTTTTCTTAAGCCCAATGTCAATGTTAATTGTAAATGCAGTCAGAATGCATCAGAAATCCTACCGCTGGAGTTTGAAGCCTCACAGCTCATTGAAATGAGACAATTTTCTTTTCATCAGATTATTGTGTCCTGAGCTTTCCTTCATTATGTCATGTTTGTACATTTTGTTCATTTGTATATTGTACATTATGTACAATGTACATGTTGTACATTTAGTTTATTTGTACATCATGTTTACATTAAATTTTAGTTAAATGCAAATCCTTTTTTACCTGGAGAAAAGGATGAACAACCTAAATAAACAACAGAAATTTATATTAACATTGCGATTGTATTTCACGTTGTTTCAGCGTAGTTGTCATGAAACATTGATGATATGATTGTCTATGTTTTTTAAAAACAGTTTGTCAGCTAGTGTTTACTGTGGTTAAATTAAATTAGATTGTTAGTCAGACTGTTTTTACTGCATATATACACAGACCTATTGTTCTAAATGTTGTTTCATGAAGCAGTTATGTGTGACAATGTGCTGAAGACAACAGAACATCCCCTTAGAGTGACACAGGACATGAGCAAACCTAAGAATGACCTCTGACCCCTTACCTATATATAATAAACCTGTCACACTCAAAAGACTTGAGGAATGTTTCTATAACCATGAATGGAATAATAGAACTGCTTTTAATGTGTCTATATGTTTGTAAAATCTTTCCAAAACAACTGTGGTTGATTTTATTTTATTTTTTATTTAAAATGGTATTTTTATTACAACTGTGCCTTTAACTAGCAGAGAATTAAAGACCTTTTTGTAAAGCATCTTGGTTTTCCTTCATGTTTATGTTAAAGAATATTCAGCCAACATGCTTTATAAAGTCAAATTACAGCATTTTTGTAAAGGAATTATTTGTCTAAATTTGACCTTTTGATAGAAGTTCTCTGATAGAATTATTATACTGTAAAAATAATCAAGTATTATATTTAATATGACCATTACTGAAACTAGTCTTAGTTTTGTATTTTCCTCATTGGTTTCCATAGTTGCTCATTTAAATCTTAGTTTCTAATTAGTCTCACCTGTGTCTTTCAGTTTCCCTTCTTTATATATGCTAGTTTCGTTCAGTTCTTGGTCAATCCTTGTTTGGTGATGTTGTTTTTGAGTTCTGCTCTCCTGTGTTCCTGAGTTTTGTTATTAAAAATATATTTTTCATTTATTATTTGGGTTTATTATTGTCCTGTTTCATTGGATTACTCCATAAACATCTTAACAGAAGGACTGAGCTCCAGACTGCAGTTATTATGGATCTTCCAGCTGTTCACCTCCTCTCCCTTGATCGGGGTATTGATGGCCAGATCCCACCCCATTACTCTGGGATTCCCCACTGGCTCACTACACAAAACTAACCTCCTCCACTGGTTCTGTCCAGCTTCTTGGCCTTCTTGTCTCTGCTGGTCTTGCCCAGCTCCTTGGCTCCTTCAGTTCTGTCTTACTCTCTGGCTCAGCTCTCTCTGTGGAATCCACTGCCTCTGATGGAGTCTTGCAACTCCTTGGCTCCCCTTAGTTGGTTATATCCTCCAGCTCTTGGGCCTGCTTCAGGCCCCCTCACCACCAACTTGGCCCTTTAGGCCCTTTTGCTGCCACTCTGGTACCATTCTGGACCTCCTGTTTTACCAAGCTCCTCCCTCCAGCTCCACCTTGGTCCTCACTCCCTTCACCTTTGTCGTCACTTCCTCTGCTCCCTCCCCATACTCTGGTTGTGTCAAGCCTGTGTCTCTTATGTTGCCCTGGTCCATCGGCTCCACCTGGATCTCCGCCTTTAACCGGCTCCATATCTGGCATTCGGTCCCCCAACTTTGCCTGGGAAGTCACACTGGATCTCCACCTTGGCTCCTGTCTCGGTCTGCTCCACCCTGGTCTTACTCTTATGCCTTCACCACCTCCACACCCTGCCAGATCCTCTCGTCCTGCCTCCTTATGGACTTTTCTAGTGGTCAAAACATATAACAAAATTAATGAAAACACTTATAACACAACTAAAATAACATCGTTATGCAACTCCTTTAGATTCTTTGGCTCAGGCCGAGTGGTAAAATACAGAATTTGTCCTATGTATTGCTTTTATTTTGAATTATATTAAAAACCAATTTTTTTAACTCCTACAGCATTTGTCTGATTTGATTGAAAGTTGTTGTGTAGCATTTAGAGACATGGCTAAAAGTTTTGGAATTTTTGTTTATCACTTGAATCGTTTGCTTATACCGTGTCAACCAAATCAATGGTGTGCATATAAAATTGATTTCAGGCTTGGTTTTTCCAAAACTTTTGGGTATTGACTTGAAACTCTGTAGGTGTCATTGTCACAACATCCTGACAGGAATAAGGAAGTCTGTAGTATCTTCAGCATGCATTAATCAATTATAGTTAATGTGGTGAGCTGATGGCATATGATTATTGTGAGTCACGGTCATAGCGTCAAAAACTGGCAACAGTAAATGCGTCACTTAAAACAAACTATATAGTCAACCTACATTTAACTTAGTGTGTCATGGCTTATAAAGTTCTAAAAGTATTTGTGATGTCTTAAATAATATTGTCATGGTAATGTGTCAAACTTTAAAACCACCTTCATGTGTATTTGAGGTTCTTAACATGCTTAAAATGGCATGACACATACACGTCAGCTGTTAGACGTGGGCAAAAACTCAGACATGAGCATGGTGGGGGGGGGTCTGTAGTGCCCTCTTTTGACTAAAGTGATGGGGTTAGTTTTGCCTATATTCACCAAACTTGGTACATGTACTGTTCTCATCAAGCCGGACAACTTTCCAAATTACAATTCTTAGCTCCACCCAATAGGAACTTGGCCATTTTGGATTGTATGTGTATTTTTCAATTCAATCAATCAATCAATTCCAGACTCCAAATTTTTTTTGGAATTTATGTGATTGTCACCAAATTTGGAAAATATCATGCCAAGGCATTAAAGATAATAAATTGGAAAGGGATTTTTGATATCTTTAACAGTGTTGTCATGGTGAGGCAATAAATTAATGGCGAAAAAGGGAAACGGGAAGTGGCTCATATGTGCTGCGTGAATTGAGTTATTTCCTTTCAATTTCAGCTGTATGTTTGGTCCTAGGGACTGATGACATTGAGGTGGCTATTTTGAGTCAATCATAGAAAAACCAACTGGCAGAAGAAAGTGTGTATTTTACACAGCGTTTAAAAAAATCCTTTAAATTTACCCAAATCTCTTCATACTTGGTCAAAAAAGAAGAGATATTGAAAATGCTAAATTGTGAATGGATTGTTGATATATCGAATGGTTTTGCTATGGTAAGGTAATATATGGAAATATATGTGGTGTTGTGGGCTGATCATATGTGGCTATTATGAGTCACACGAATAGAACCACCAACTGGCAGCAGGAAATGACACATCAAAATTGCTTACTTAGAACAGACTTTAAAATAGTCTTCAATTATTATTTTTTTAAATGCATATTATAACTATGCTTCATTTTCTGAGAAGGACCAAGTGGCCATGGTATCGTAGTGCTTGTGCTCATCATCGCTGCTTGCAGCTAGATTTAGATTTAGTCATTTAGTTCAAGTAGAAGTGGGGGTGTGTTAGTAAATTAGTCAAGGAAGTGAAGACGAAAAAGATGAGTTTGTTATTAGTTGTTTCTTGAAAATGGCTAATGAGATATGGAGTTCATTCCACCAACCGGGCAGAGTAAAAGAGAGAGTCCGGGAGAGTGAGAGTTTTCTTCCCTTGTTGGGATGGAACCACAAGGCGACGTTTGTTAGCTGAAAGCAAATTTCTGGTGGGCACAGAAGTGTAAAGAAGTGAGAGCAGGTAGGGAGGTGTGGATCCAGTAGTCACCTTGAAAGCCAACATCAAAGCCTTGAATGTGATGCCTGCAGCTACTGGCAGCCAGTGCAACTGGATGAACAATGGCGTGACGTGTGCTCTTTTAGGCTCGTTAAAGACCACTCTAGCTGCTGCATTCTGAATTAACTGCTTGATAGTACAAGCTGGAAGCCCTGTGAGGAGAGCATTGCAGTAGTCCAGTCTGGAGAGAACCAGAGCTTGAACGAGGAGTTGTGCTGCGTGATTCGATAGGAAGGGTCTGACCTTCCTGATATTGTAGAAGGTGAATCTGCAGGAACGAGCGGTTTTGGAGATGTGGTCAGAGAAGCTCAGTTGATCGTCAATCGTTACTCCAAGGCTTTTGACTGTCTTGGATGGAGAGATGGTTGACCCGTCAATCTGAATTGAGAAGTTGTAAAGAAGAGATAGGTTGAGTGGAACCATAAGCATTTCTGACA
>JAZGTJ010015894.1:0-13056 GCA_036877575.1 Botia almorhae | reverse complement strand
CCTAAATTTGACAATAAGATCCTTTCTCTTTTGGCTTCCCCCCCTTCTTCCAGACGGCCTCGGTCAAGGCCGTTGCTGGAGACAAACAACTTCCCCCGGAGAACAAGATAACGAGACGCTCTGAATTCCTCCTCCCCGTTCCAAGGACACCTGTTGCGGACTGGTTTTTCAGACTCCACAGGCCTACACACACACGCACACGCACACATACATACGTACATAGCTACAGATAGACAATCACTGCCTCCCCAGCATCCCACGCCTTCGTGTGCTTTTACCCCCGGTGTGGGTAGGCGGGTCTGTGACCAGCGCTCTTTAGCTGCAGGACCGGATGGCTGTTACCTACATTGGACTACTTCCACATCCCCTTTCCCCCTCCCCTGTTGCAATGTTATGTCTATGTTGTCATGTTTATGTGTTTATGTGCTTGTTGCCGAGGCTTTTTTCTCCTGATCTCACACTGCCCTGCTTGAAGGACAGTCTGGGAGGGTTTTTTTTCACCTCCTTTTTCCTAATGTATCTTATTTTCTATGCTACCTCTCGACTGACCTGTCTTCCCCCAAATGTGATGTTTGTGTATGGTCGGAGGGGTCCAATTTCACTGCATGTAACAGTGTATGTGACAAATAAAGGCTTCAATCAATCAATCAATCAAGTTCACTTTAAATCCAACCCTCAGTTTTTTAGTTTGGCCCATAAGATGAGTAACAGTTTTATTTGCAGTGCAGTTATTTTTAATAATTCAACACTGGAGTTAATTATTCTGCTTATACCACAGTACCACAAGACATTTTTCAGGTTATCGTCCCTAATTTATTCATTTATAGAATCATTTCCTCAAGCCACAGATTTCGATTGTTTAGAAAAGGGCATAATTGGTTTGCTACACTTTTTTACAACAATCATGCAGTCAACAAATTTGCAATGCTATGGGTTTATGCACTTGTTTGTCTTGATATGTTATTATAAAAAAAACAGGAACTCCATAGCTTGTTATTAGATCTCCAAATGATCAGCTTATCAGAATAAATAACTCTGCGCTATAAGGGTGAAACCGCTATATACAAAGTAAATTCTAGCACTGTTAAACGGTAAGGTATAAATCGAGATCTGTTGGTGGCCTGAATGTGTGAATTCCAGGATTGATGGTCTTTTGCATTCTCAGGTAAAGAGCCCTGTCTCATTTTCACCAATCGACGGGACATTCGTAAACTAGGCCTTGAGCGTCGTGAATACACTCAGATTGTGGAGCAGCTGCGGAACACTGTGGCTCTGGATGCTGACTTCACTCAGCAGAGGATATTCTGGGCTGATCAGGGGCAGAAAGCGATTTTCAGGTAACACCTAACTTCAGGTCTCCTAACTTCTCGAATGATCTACAATCCCATATTTGTCTGGTGACTTGATGCTTTTTTTTTCCACAGCACAGTTTTGGATAAGCAGGAAGATGAGGCAGGTCATACCAAGGTGATTGACAATGTTCAAATGCCTGCTGGCATAGCAGTGGACTGGATTTACAAAAACATCTATTGGTCAGACCTGGGCAGTAAGAGCATAGCTGTGGCCAACTTCAACGGGACCAAGAGGAAGGTGCTGTTTGACAGGAGTCTGAGGGAGCCAGCCTCCATTGCTGTAGATCCTCTATCAGGGTAATTCAATAAAAAATGGGCATCGTAAATTCTTTTTGCCTGCTTTGTTCAGTTAAAATGATTAGGCTGATGAGTTTCAGTTAACTGTCCTGGTCTTTCAAAAAAAGGTTTCTGTATTGGTCAGACTGGGGTGAACCAGCAAAGATCGAGAAATCTGGAATGAATGGAGTTGACAGACAGGTCCTGGTTGAGATGGACATTCAGTGGCCAAATGGAATCACTCTTGGTGTGTAATGCTTAGTGATATTTTTCTGAACACTTGAATTAATAGATATTGTTTTTTCCAGTAATTAGGCAAATGTTTAGGGTTGTGGACCGTAAACACTGTTCTAGATCCAGAGGGTTTTTGTGAAAACCGATATATTGTATTATAAAACCTGTTGTGTTCCTCAGTAATAACTCATGTCTTTACAGATTTGATCAAGGGTAGACTGTACTGGGTGGACTCCAAGCTGCACATGCTCTGTAGTGTTGACCTGAATGGAGACAACCGCCGGAAAGTGCTGCAGTCCCCACAGTACCTTGCCCACCCGTTGGCTCTAAGTGTTTTTGAGGTACACACACCCAACTAGAACACGCATAGCTGACATTGAATTAAAAATTAAAAAGCATTATCATATCATGCTATATTGTATACATCATGTTAATGAATGTAATACTTTAATGTTATTTGTTACAATACAATTAATCCTATTCATCAAAGCATATTACAACTAATGTTTTGTTCTTGTTCACACTGTTTTTACTACATTCTAGGATCGAGTGTTCTGGACAGATGGTGAAAATGAGGCCATCTATGGTGCAAACAAGTTCACCGGATCTGATGTAAGCATATTGGCCAGCAACCTCAACGAGCCGCAGGACATCATTGTGTACCACGAGCTCATTCAGCTGTCTGGTGGGTCTTGCTTATTTTAGCTTAGTTTGATATAAACCACACATTAACTGAAGACTGAAGCAATTAGAGAGACTCGGTTACTTCAGTCTGAGAGTTTTGACATCATTAACACAGAGGTTAACTCCATTGTCTGCTTTGATTACTGCCAGTATCTCCATCAAACACCTTGAGATCAAAGGGTCTGTTGTGTTCTCAATACAGGGACAAACTGGTGTAATGAGAAGGTGCAGAACGGAGGCTGTTCATTCATGTGTCTGCCAGCTCCACAGATTAACAAACACTCCCCTAAATACACCTGTGTGTGTCCACAAGGTCAGTCGCTCAGCGCGGATGGACTCCGCTGCAGACCAGGTAAGAAACTGTCGCTGTGTGACAACCGAGTGGTTGCTTTTATTCCCATAATGCACTATTCATTTTCAGTCTTTCACAGTTTTCAAGGGTCCCCCCATTCATTTTTGCCTGTCTGAAATCTGTTCTCATGCCATTACTGCTGTGCCTGTTGATATGTTTAAATCAATCAAATCGACCATTGTTGGCAAAACGATGATTTGGCTGATGCTTTCAATTTGTAGAGCGTTTACATTTATGCATGTGGTAATTAGAGGGAGTCATAAGTCAGCCAGTCTCTAAATAGCATTTTACTTTGTGATTGTAAGTCACAGGCAGAGTGTTTGTCTTTATAACACTCATCAGTCGCTTTCATTTCATGGACTTCTTGTTGTCATCTTTAGCCACTGTTCTGACTGCAGCCATTTAAATGTTTAGAAATGCTAAGCATAAAATGAATGGTAATGAAGGGCGTGTTACATCCAGGAGTCCAAAGCATTCCAAACTGGCTAGGGGACTATTATTGTGCTCTCTTATGACAGAGGCTTCTACTGCTGCTCCTCAAGATGGAGGCAGGGTGGCCCCTAACCCCAGTCACCCTCAAGGTAAAGCTGTCATAATGTTAGCTGCATGTGCATGGAGCTCCATGCCATTTGATTTGCATCCCACCTTACCAGTAGTTTGATACAAGATTGAATTCTGTAGAAATGGCACAACATGTTTTTTAATGATTGTAATTGACCGGTGTGAGATGACTGACATTAAAAGAAGTTCAGGTGGTTTATAATTATGTTATGTTATTTGTTGGCATTCTCATTCATCTCAATAGCACACGGCTCCTGGAAGTGCTTGACATACATACTGACATCTTAGCTTAGTAAGTACTTTGGTCTGGACTCGGTTGTTTATGTGCTCGAATCATAAATGCTATGTTAGCAATTGTCAGCAACGCTGTAGCCTCAAAGCAATGCTGTGCGTCCTCACCATGCTGACAACAACAAAACATGTCATCCCAAATCCTTCCGTAAAGACACTAATATGTAAATATTAATAAGTGATATATATATTTGATCATTGATGTTGCTTGCCGAAGGATAATTTAGAAATAACGTTACACTACACAAGTTTGTTTTAATTGGTTGCCAGCAGAATAGTAGTTACTGCAACAGTCATGCTAACCAGCCAAACCTTTAAGTCTAATGCTAGTCCCACCTAACAGCCTAACATGAGCTCGGGTCGAGGCAGTTATGATTTATGACATTACCCGTTTATTGGTTGCTGCTGATTTTTGCTGCATAGATTACAACTGCAAAGCTCCAAGTCTACATACTAACGTGTTATAATTTGTCCATCATATTTGTATAATGCATTTGATGAAATTCAATGGAAAATAAATCGTCTGTGCTTACGATACTAAGACATTTCATTTTGTTTTAAAGTTTCTGCAGAACCAAAGGTTGTCTCTGAACCAGTTCATGCTGGTAAGGCCGTTTGCCTCCCTCTGCTAACACTAGCATCTTAATATGGAGGTAAAACTGCTAAACTATTGCGTTTAGAATAGAAAGGATTTCATTTTAAATAACAGGACTGGCAGTGATGGCTGTCTGTCAGAACCTAGTGGGGTTTGTTTTCCTTCTTTTTGGTCCACTTCATCTCGTTGTTGTTTTTGTCTGCTGTCCTCATGATTGTGTTTAAAGCCAATTTACAAAATTACTAAAATATTACTTTGCTCTCTGCTACTTAGCTCTTGTTATAGTTGTTAATGTTTCTGAATCGTATTTTTTCTTATTTGTAACCATTAGAAGGAAATATAAGTACATCTGTACATGAAGTGAATTCGTCAGCCAAAAGGTCTGCTGCTGCCTGGGCCATTCTGCCTGTGTGTAAGTACATTATACAATTTATTTTGAACTGAATTTCTGTATATATTCAGTATACACACACACAGTGCATTCAGAAAGTTTTCAGACCCCCTTCAAATTTTTCAGCCTTGTCATGTTGCAGCCTGATCTTGCGTTTAAAATTGTTTTCTTATTAATCCACACTCGGTAGCCCATAATGATTAAATGACAACAAAATTTTGAATGTAAATTTATTAAAAAGAAAAAACGAAATCACATTTACATAAGTATTCAGACCCTTTATTCACCTTTATATAATTTTTGAAATGTTGTCTTTTTACATTTTGCAATAACTTAAGAAATTTGTCACAATGAGAAAGAAAACTATTATTGTGAAGCTGTCTCGTGGGGACAAACATTTTTCACCATTAAATAGTTACTGAATTCACTGCTCTTTGCCTACAGTGCTGTTGGCCATGGCTGCTGCAGGCGGTTACCTGATGTGGCGGAACTGGCAGATCAAAAACAAGAAGAGCATGAACTTTGATAACCCAGTATACTTGAAGACCACAGAAGAAGACCTCAGTATTGATATCACTAGACACTCTGCCTCTGTTGGCCACACATACCCTGCTGTGAGTTATACTTATTGTCTGTGTAAATCAAATCAATCAATAGATGTGGTGTTTACCTCATTGTTACAAAACACAGGAAAACAATCCATGGAAAATGGGAAAAAATGGCAATTGCTTTATCTATGGTTATGAAAAATTTCTAATGTGCTGTTTTGTAATGTTTTTCATGACAGAAGAAATGTTGCATGACCAAACATCCTCTTTCTAAAATTATGCTGTATTTCTTGGCAGATTTCAGTGGTAAACACAGAAGATGACTTATCATAACCAGAGTAATGCTGCACTGCACCAATGACAACAACTGCAGATTCTGCAGCCTCACAACCAGATGCCTTCTGATGTGCATAACTAAGTTCATTTTTTTGTGATTGTGGTACAGAGAGAGAATGTTCTGCTGGCACAGAGCGTGCTTCGAAAGCATCAAGGAATTCTGGGGCATGGCTTATTACCTCAGCGTACAGCATATAATTGTCACAAAATGATTCAATAGCCTTACTTCCTACTTAAAGATGTTGGTGGCTTAGCTGGAAAATCTAAATCCAAGTCTACACAATCACCTGTTGGTCTGAAATATTTAAATAAAATGCATATTTTAGATGGTCATGTCTTTAAAATGTTTCTTTCCGTTTTCCTAATGAACGTTGTTTTCCAGAAATACGTTCTTATGAAGCTCTTTCTGGGTTAAAAAGCTCTATAGGGTAAAGTGCTGTTACACCATTTGTAAAACACTGTAAAAAATCTCTCTTGAAAACATAATCGGGACTCTTCAAGCACTTTGTTCAAATGTTCCTCTGTAAATAAAATTGTACACATTTGACAGAATTTTGCTATGGTTGGGCATTGCACCAGGGTAGAAGATAATGTATTTAAAATAAGTTTGTAAAAACTATTTTGTATGTTTGTGTGCTGTTCCTGTGACCTTTTATAGCAGTGTACAGGGAAACGCTCTGTATTGTGAAAAGGAAACATTTGCAAACACTAAATAAAATGGTTTAAATTACGTTACTGTTGGAATGATCATATTTAATATTTCATTTCTGCAGATTTACATGCCACAAGGTGTGATATTCTCTTAGAGGAGATTTGTGAATGTGAGGCACATGAAACATCAGGGTGGGGGGAGAAAGTCTGAAAGAGGATAATGTCTTAAGGATGATAATAATAATTATTATAATAAATGTATAAACTTAAGTTCTCAAATCCTCAGTCAGTGACATCAGTTGCTGCTGCTTCCTGCAGTTGCTTAAGGGTCTGACTCAGAGGCATGCTACAGTCATGTACTACCTCTACACCCTCTGTAACTGGTGCACCTGCTTGAGAAAACACTGACATCATGATCAAGCTTAAGGGTCGGAGACAGAGCCTGTTTCCCAGCAACAAGCTTGGGGTCACAGTCAATGCAGGAATTGAGTGGGGATATTTATGATCTCTACACAGAATATGAAGATAAGGATAAATTATTGTACAGCCCTACTAAAGCTCTCCAACTAAAAATTACACGCTCAACATCATTACCAGATCTACTACAAAGTATCCCAGCCGTTTTGCTAACATATACTGACCACAGCAGAAAACTTGACCTCTGTGATGATTCCGCTGCAGAACAATGAATTTTTCTTTAACCGAGACCCAGACACTCCTATTCTGTAGAAGATGTATTGTGTCCACAAAACTTCTTGAAAGAAATCGGCTACTAGGGGTTTACATCAAGAGACTTTCTGCATTGCATTTTTTACCATGGAGTATCTGCTGCAGCATGTGTTTACGTCTAATCTCAACCTCTTTGAAAGGAGCATGCTGGGAAACACGGTAGTGATATTGAGACTGTTGGACTGTGGGTAAACTGGTCCTGCGCATCATGCGCCTCAAGCGGATCGTTCAGATCCTGAAACTAGCGTATAGCTTTACAGTCGTGCAATGCTACCAGCATGTGGGATGTCTTTTCATTGTCATGGGAATTTTCACCTTCTCTGGCATGGTGTATACAGTAGAGCATGATGTGCACCAAACAGACCTCACCAGCATTCCACATACAGGGTGGTGGGCAGCTGTAAGTTGTTTAAGATGTTTTGTCCCTGTCTGGTAAAATATGTCAAATCTCAGCAAAGAAAAAACTCGAGCGTAGAAGATCCATCTTAACTGTTACCATAATGCACTTGAAGGCTCTCAACTGTGTCACGTCCACACACAACAGCAGCATTTATCATGTCAAACACTGTCCATCTGTATAATCATTTACTTCTCTGCTGGAAGCATCGCTCATACATTTTTTCCACAGTTAGCGTCTCCACTGTGGGCTGTGGTGACATGCTTCCAGAGACTCATCTAGACAGGATTGTTACATTTGGCATTATTCTCAATGGGATCTCCAGCCTATTCAACAAATTCTCAGACTATTATACAAAGCTGAAAGCCTGTGAATACACCTCCATGAAGAATCAAGGAAAAGTAAGTTTGTCAAAAGAGCATCCAAGACATTTGCAGAATGCTTTAGAGTTCTATCCGTTTTCATATCTGTCCACCCTTGAGAAGCTTTTTTATGTCTACTTGCTTTACGTTTACTCAGTTTTATTGTCTTGTATTTAGATATCCCACCCAGATTCTTTTAAACAGTTAATAAACACTTTTAATACTTATTTCATTGAGATCAGCATATTTATAACTGCAACAACATTCCATGATGTTTACTGTATATACAGTACAGCAAATCGTTTAATTATTCAAACGTTTACCAACGCTCACACAGAAATAATCTGAGGTAGACTAAACATGATTCCTAAAATAATCATCTCAAGGTTTAACATTCAAGCAAGCGCAAGCTCAGCTTCAGTCCTTTTTCCATCCTTTCAATCTGCTTCCTCCGCAAGCCCTCTAAGCCTGCAACACTGTATAAAGGTTTATCATAATGTGAAATATTTGGCAATATTGGCAAAATCCTCTCTATAAGTTTTGGTTTTAAAGTGCTCTGTGTTTGTGACTTTAAGACAAAAAGCTGTTGATGTAGACATTGCTCATTGTAACCTATAAAGTATGTAAATGCAAATGCTGATAATCCTTTAAAGATTAATCCTTGAGAATCATTCAAAGGCCAGAGACCCAAGGACAGATGGAAGGAGAGCAACAAATTAATTTCAAGCATGCGTGTCACCACTTCTGATGGCTACACTCTTTTTTTCTGATGTGGAACATCTACAAACTTCTTTGATTTCTGTTCTTGTATGTAAATTGTTACAGTAAAATAATGAAAAAGCATGTAACAAAAACAGTGTTTCCAAACAACATTAAAATAAATTATGCAAATATACAGTAATTTTTCTTAAAAACCAGGGCTGTCCATTGCTTAAAATGATCTTTTGCTATTAACACATTCAGTTACATTTTAAGAAAAGAACACAATGATGTCTGAATGCAATTACTAGGTTTGGCAATTTGTGTATGGTTCAGACGTTTGTCTGCATCACAATAGTTCTAAAAGTTCCAAATCAGGTTTAATTGTCTTTATGCAAAGCATCATTTCTTTTGATTTTGAATATGACCCTCATGGGATTCACCTATGTACTGTAATAAAATGCATCTCAAATTCAACACAAGACAGACACGGGTATTCTTGTGTACGTTGTATTTACATGCATCAGCATTTAATCCACAATAAAAATCCATATGAAGAAAACACTGGAGATATAAAAACTTCTGTTAATCTCAGGCCAGTTTCTCAAGCAGCATCTCGACTCCTTTACAGTTCTGCATCTTCTGCAGTTCAGGAAGAACAGATCTTAGTGCACTTTTCACTTTCTCTGCAACACTTTCATCTTCACTTTGGAGAAGCTGTGGGAACCAATCAAAATAAGCAGATGAAACTTCAATCAATCAACCAATGCAAAGAATGTTTAATAGTCTAAATGTGATTTGATGTTGAATCGGTGGAAACAAACAGCCCAAGAATCGCATACAAAGAAACAAATCTCCCACTGCTTAAATGCTTTGCAGGGGCGCCGCTAAGGGGGGGAAGTTAGGACAATTCTAAGGGCCCACGCTCTTTAGGGGCCCCCAGAGATCTGCTTTATTAGTAATAACACTACTAGGGGGGCCCAACCTCATATTTTGTCAAAAATTGCGAGCGGCGCCCCTGATGCTTTGGGAGATTATATGAGGTTGGGTACAATAAGGTGGAGACGGGGAGTGGAAAGCACCCATAATCCATTGCAGGGTGTCTGACTCGAAGCCTACTTCAATGGCCGCTGGGAGTTTAGCCCTTTTAGCCCTTTATTAGCATAAAGACAACAGGACGGAATAATGAACTGACTGTAGAAGATTTTTTTAACCCAAAGCTCACTGCAGGGAATTGCTCTAGCTAATAAACATGATTTAGAGAGGCATGATGGAAAAGCAGCAAACTTGCTGTGACAGAGGGCTTGGGATGTCACTGAATAAGCTCTTTTGCAGTCTTTGTGAATCAGGGGCATTATAACACACATGAATGCACAGGGATGCTGTTTCATGTGAGAGTTTATTTAGCATTTTTAACCACATCACTGGTTGGTGGTTGCAGTTTGTTTACACCCACCAATTGGAAGAAAACATAAAAATGAGGTGATTTTGTGTCTCTTTTTCTGTATATGTGGAGGTAATAAACTCACCAACAAAGAACTATGGCACCACGGTTTACTGAAGTCAACTGATGTCTTGAGGTTCTCTAGCCCCACCTTCTCCAGTAGAATTCTGGAAAAACACTCTGTGCACCAAAATAAGGCAAGATGTGTCAGTAAAACATTTCATTCATGAAAAACCACTTGCTTTCAAATTTCCTGCACTGAAACGGAACAGGACATTTGAAAGCAGCCTCCAAATTAACCTCAAGGTTTAAGCACAAAATGAGACTGAAGTGTTCTGTACCTTCTCTTTCTGCCACCTTCATCTTGGCATCTTGTTCAATCAACCATTTCAACACCAGGTGATCAGCGGGGTGTCCTGCCATATGCAACTGTAATACATGAGACAAAAACAATTAAACTACTAACAAAGAAGTAAAAAAGGAGGAAAGGTAAATTACATTATTGCATTAAATGCATTAAAACAGCTATATGAAGCACAAAAGAATGGAACAGAATAGCAGAATAACATGATGCTCTAAAAAACTTAAACAGGAGACAGAACATCTTGATGAGGTTTAAAATGTGCTGATAGTACTAATTAATAATTAAATTTAACAATTTAATAAATAATAATTTAATAGTTATCAGTTACGTTATTCTAGGGTTAAATATTCTTGGAATCATTGTCTATGTACATGTTTCAAGTCAAGTTACAAATATTTGAACTTAAATCTACAATTAAAATCTGAATGACTCCTGCATTCACTTTCATCATTGTGCTCTATCTACCTGTAAATGTAAAAACAGCAATTTTGCACATCACTAGCATACATGTATATTACATTCAACTTTATTCCATTACAATGAAAACGTTGTCAAAATTTAATTAGCTTTAACTAGAATACATCAAGAATAGTTAAATAAAATTTAAAAATAAATTAAGCATTAATACTAATAAACAAAAATGGCAGGTGCCCAAATCAAGGAACATAAAAATATGACTAAGATAATGTGATTTAAAAACAAAACTTGTAATCTTTTCAAGGGTTCCATATTAACACATTACTTCATTACTTTTTCATCACATTACTTCATTACATATAAATACTGGCTGTGAATAGGGGTGTAGAGAGTGGATTTATCACCTGGCCATCTTCATCTTCTGGTACGAAGGGCTCAGCTGCCAGGACCGTCACAGCCTCCATAGCAGGCGTGAGGTCTCCAACTGTGGCTCCCCAAAATGTCACTCACGGCCACACTGCTCGCTTTATCCATAACCATAGACTGAGCGTTCTCACACAGATACTTCAGCTTCTAACAGCTCCCTCCTCCTGATCGCTACATCCTTCTTACTGCAAGAGAGAAAAGTCATAAGTCAAAAAAAATTCAAATGTCATTGTGTCAAGTAGACAATGACAGAGGGTTGTACCTGAATCACAGCTCAGTTTAAATGTAGCTCATGAGTATTGTAACAGAGGACAACAAGGAACTGCATTTCTTTTGCCTTTTTTCTTAAACCCATTTGATAAAGAGGACCAAAAAGCCATGCTTAGAAAATGGAAGTGACTTACCCATACATTAAAAACTTTTACACAATGTTTCTGGCATATTTTGATTTACTCAACTCCACAAAGTGATCTACAGAGAACACGTGTGAAGAAGGGTGAGAGACACTCTTTACACTGTCTGCTGGATTCTACTGAAGAAAACACAAACCTTTGAGTTCCTCAAAGACCTCTCGCCTCTGCTTATTACTGCCAAACTGAATAAAACACTGCAGAACTCGTGTGGAGTCATGAGCAAACGCAATCTAGCAATGACCAGACAAACACAAAAGCATAAAGAATGAAGAAACCTGTCAAATTATGTATCGTTTAAACAAAAAAAATACAGCTCAAACAGCTTATTCTAAACTGCTAATTTTAAACTTAAACTTAATTTGACAGTTTTGTAGAATATTTTAGCATGAACTATATTTATGAATCTATTGCAATATAAAGCAATCTTTGCAAAAACTGCAAAAAAGGGCTTTGACATACAATTACAAACACAATATAATATAATACAACAAATTATTAAATACAATAATATTAAAGAAACAGCTTGCTTTGCTCAGACTAAAAGAGGGTGAACCAGTTATTAAAACTAATATAATGATTTTATGAAAATTACAATGATGCTGGTGTTAAGATTTTGGTCATTTGATTTTGGAAAACACAATAAAAAGTTCACAAGATTCTGTAGTTCTTTTGCCAGCCTTGCCCGTTTTTCCTTATCACAGTCTTTCCTGTAATTTCATTACACAGTTACACAGAATTGAGCAACAAAAATTATCTCATTGTCATCTGCCAGGTGGCTAATTTTAAAACACTTACTGTCTCACCATCTCCCACACTTGTTTAGCCCTGCTCACTATCTGGTAGCTGTCTGCACTATCTGCTCACTATCTTTTTATCATTCTGTTGTCCATTCTGTTTCATCCCATTTGAGTTTCTTCCCTTCAGGGCCAGGAAACAACAAAATAGCTCTTGAATGGGACCACTTTATTGTAACTTTTCTTATATATATATATATATATATATATAAAATTAGTGCCTTCCTGTTTGCTTTGACCATCTGGTTGTTTTCTCTTCCTAGAAAACTTGCCATCTGTGGGCGTTTTTGTTGGCTTTTTTTGTTGAGTTGTGATGTTTGAATGGCCGTTTGCCTGCTGGTTTTCCTCCAGTTTTGCCTAATAAAAGTAAACAGAAATCACTGCATTTGGGGCATATTTAAATAGGCAGATATTTTGCTTATATGTAAATGTAAGTGCAGAATACAATCAGAAGTGTGTAAAAAAATCCCATGTTAAAAACTCCACAACAGGATAACATGAAAATCTACTGTGACAGCACATAGTAAAAAAGCAATTAATTAATGTATAAATTAATTAAAATCACAAGAAGGGCAATTACTTAAAATGCAACCTTCTATCATTTATTGTACATCTTTTCTACTATTTACAGCAAATTCTTTTTTAATGTTGATTCCATATTATAAATAATGTATTAATGTATTATAAATGTATTTTAATTCTTGATTTCAACTGAAGCAGTACAACATAAACATAACACA
>JAZGTJ010015893.1:0-13057 GCA_036877575.1 Botia almorhae | reverse complement strand
TTTTAATTTTGATGATTATAACTGACAACTAATGAAAACCCCAAATTCAGTATCAAATTCAGTATATATAACCTGGATGGTTAAACTACCTACAGGCCACGCAAAAGTTTTCATTTTCAGTTTCAGTTTTACATTTTGCATCCTATAATTGATGTACTGACGTATTCAAGTCATGAATTGTAATTGTAATACTTTTCGGAAAAATAAATCGTCTTTAAACCGAAGAAGCAAGCACGAAGGCACGAAGCTGCAAAGTGCTCAAGAAGTCTGAAGTAAAAGATTAAAAACATCCTTATAAAAACATAATAATTATGTGAGTGGAGCTGACAGCAGGTGGCTTCTGCTATAATGATGATAACTGGATAAGAGCCAATTTGCCGTGTTTCCACCTGCACGCAGCGGGGCGTCCGTTTCTATTACACGAGGTTTAGGAGGACAAATCCCACTGTGTTTTTGAAGCCATGGACATCATTGCATGAGTTCCATTCTGTTTCCCAGAAATGCACTTTTTTATCTGTTTGTTGCTGATGCTTCAAAACAGGAGAGCTGACAACAGCGAGGTCCGTACCTGACAGTGGAGACACTCATAAATGTTGAAATATTCCTTCTTGGTTTGGAGTGTTTTCAGTGAAACTGTGAATTCGGAATTCTGATGTTTCATCGCTAGGGTTTTTATTTCAAACTAAATTAAATATGGGTAGTTTGTCAAAGTCTGTTTAATTTATATGCTGACATGTTTTTTGGACTTTATGACAACGTAAGTGAAAACAAAGAAATAATGAGGAGAAAGCTGGATGGTTTACTTTTGCTTATGTTGCACATAAACCACTTGCTTAGAAAATAACAGACCTTCTAAATGACATGTAAATTGTAGACGAGCATAATTTTGGTCATTTAGGGGCGGGTTTATTTGAAACTGTTGAGGCCATAATAACAGATGAACTGAGGATGGACTTCAAGCCAAAATATTTCTATTATATATGAAAACCAATTTCTTTCCACCCAGGAACTTGAGATGGATCATCTTCAGCATTAGAAAAGCATTATGCATTTTGTGGAATTGTCATGAATAAACGGTCCAGCTGTAATATTTCAGAAGTACCCAATTTTGGGAAAAGAATAGCTGGGACATTGTGTCGGTATTCATGACTCATATTATGACCCGTCTGCATCTTCACAGCAGGTGAACTATTGGCATTCAGCTAAAATGGCAACCTTTGTGTGTTTTTGCCATCAGCACAGTACGGTTTGTGTAGCTGCTGCTGTTTTTTAGTAATCCGGCTTTAAAAGCACAGTTTTATACATACAATAGCATTTATGAATCAAACTCATAAATGAGTCAAATCTTACACCATACATTTATATCATAATTTTTTTTCCTTGATGTTTTTAAGATTTTTATTTGTCATTTACAGCCTGTACTGAAATGTTAATCTCAGTACAGGCTGTAATGTTAACAGTCAATTCTGACTGTGCAAACAAAGAATACCTATAAAAGTAAACAATATATTTAAAACTAAGACAAAAGTATAAAATTAAAGCTAAAAAAAGATGTTTTCCCCAAGACCCCAGTAATCTCATATGTGTCTTCTCTAGAGTTTTAAGTAGGTATCTCAACAGCGTATCCATCCGAGCTCTGATGTTTCAGGATAACAAATTACAACATCAGCTCAAACATTTCTCGCCCATTTCCCTCAAGACTAAATGATCTGAGCTGTGCTGTCCACATTCATTTCATAGTCTTCCTGTACTGTAGGTCAACATCTGACTGGAACTCTGTTTTTGGTTCTTCTCATTTTAGGAGAAACATCTGGCACAAGAGTTTATGCCTCTATAAGACACCAGAGAACTTCATGAGATCTCGTAAGTGATGAGCAAGCAACTTGTTTCTCTGGCAATGAAGGAATCGTGGGATGGCGGATATGAGAAAAGTTTGGATTGGTTTAGAAGTTAGTTATGGTTTTCAATCACTCTCTGGTTCATCTTTCACTGCTGTACTGGTTCCAGTTCACCTGCTCTTATGGAGTCACGGGACAGCTTGCGTTTTGACTGTCTCTCTCTTGTGTACAGGTGTTTGCACAGGCTGCTGTAGCCTGTTGAAGCCGGTTGAAGAGAGGATTTATCGATAGCGAGAGTGAATCTGTCATGTCGTGCTGCTGTTTACCACCAGCCCTTTCCTCAGAGCCCACACTGGTTTGTTTTGGAAGGATCTCTGTTGCATCCATGATTTGCATCCAGATCCACATCACAATGTACTACACACGAAAGCAGACATAGCAACCGATCACCATCCTAGCTAACAGGGAACGTTCTCAGAACATCGACTAATGTTCTCTAAAGGTTCTCTCAAAGGTATCATAAAAGCTCTTGCAGTAGTTTTAGAACTTTTTTTAATGGTATATATCATCTATTTTAAAAACGTTATTCTTAAGTGGTTAGTGAATGCTAAAATGTTACAGAATTAACCGAATGTTTGAGTAACGTTCTGACCGAACAATAACGTCAATACAACACCAAAGAGACTTTTTGAAGCGTTCATATAACTTAAAAAAAATGTTTCTACCTACTGTGCCTTTAAACAGTTGCTGTCTTCTTTTCTGGTATATATTTTTCAGTATCTTAAAACAAGATCAGTTTACCTGAGAAGCAAAATGGGGTCAGATAAGAGTTGTTTTTAAGAGTTGTTTTTAGATCATTTATTTCAAATCAAGCTTATTTTTCTGATGACATTGGAAAACTGTTTACCTTATGGACCTTTGCTTATTGAATAAATATATGTTGTTTCAAGTATGTTTACTTAATATTTTTACTGTAAACAAGACAGAAATATTGATTCAGAAAATGATTTTTTTGCAGTGTGGGGGCGATATTACAAACAGATCTTCATTGCCGATTCAATCTTTCATTGTGAAAATTCAATTTGGCTAGTTTAGCATTGCTTTCGGCCTTAGAGATATTAAATTCATCGCATACATACTGCTGTGTGCATTAAAAGCCTCTCTTTCCATCTATATTAACACACTGCATTTTGCCTTAGCCTCAAATAAAAGTGCACCCAGCCATAGAGGCTCCATCAATCTGCGGCTGCCATGTTGATTTACATTTCCCTGACAGAGAGCAATTTATGGCTTGCGGAAATCCAGAATATTTAACCTCCCCTGCTTCTCTTTTCCTTTAGATTTTGAATATATCACAGGTGATTGGATCAGAATAACAGCCTGGGAAACTACTTAATAGAAAGCAGCGGATTGGCGATTGTCAGCAGGTAGGTTCTCTAAATCTTAATTAGACTGGTACCCAGCTAACAGGGAACGTTTTCAGAATGTTGGCTAACGTTCTCTAAAAGTTCAGTAACACTAGTAGAACATTTTTAACGGTATATATCATATATCAAAAACGATATTCTTAAGTTGTAAATGGTACGTTTTAAAAACGTTACTGAATTTTAAAAGTTTGAATAATGTTCTGGTAACCAAGCAGTAACGTTAATAAACTAACATCTAAGAAACAATAAACAACGTCTAAGAAACTAGATGTTTTGAACATTCTTAGAACTCTTAAAATAGCATTTGTTACTTAATGGAAATGTTAAGGAAATGTTCTTATAAAGTAAAATTGGTAACTCTACATTAAGAGCACAATTCAAGACCTTTTTTAAATTTCTGGAGGAAAACGACATTTCTCAGTTTTTTCTGCACGAAAAATGTGAAAAACGCCATAAAAGTCTTGCTTTGCTCTCCATTAATCTCAGCTCTGTCTAGGAGAAAGCGACAGATTTTCGCAGGTTTCGCAAAAATCGTACAAGTTGACAGACTTCGAAAGTTTGCAAGACCAATTCCGAAAGCTGTATTGTTTAATGGCAAAACAAAATTGTTTCCTGGCGACAGTCCAAAAAACAGTGAAATAACCGATTTCACTTTTAAAACGCTTTCAAGTTTTTTATTCTTCGGAGTGTTTAATCTTACTTTTTGCAAGTTTCAAAAAGATCTATGAATGTTGTCTCGGAGAAATTGACACACGCTGTCTGGTGTTGTATAATTGAATACTCGCCGTGATTGAACTGTCTGAGATTTGCGTACTGCACATTTCACACGGAAAAAAGCAGGTCTCTAAAACAATCTCTGAATTATTTAGGGGCGCTTCTGTTGATTTTAAGACGTCGTGTATTTGGGAAACGCGAGTAAATCCTCACGCTGTTGCCGTTTTTTTCCTCTCTCTTGAGAACAAACAGTGTATGCCAAGATTCTGAAGGCATTAATATTTATACCAAAATCTGGCGCCCAGCTCCCTGAGTCATGTGCCGTTCTCTCTGTTTCCGTCCCTCTGCGGTCCTGCTGTATAAAATCCTGTCGCCTGCGGTAACTGAAACATAAGAGACACATTAATTGCGTTTCCACATAATTAACACATCACAATGGATTTCCTCCTTTTTACCTTACATACTACAACTGAAAGTAGCACAAACCGCACTTTGCTTTAAGTAACAGATTAGCGTGCTAAGTAAATAGTTCGTTTGGAAATGGAAAACAGTGCGGGGAAGGACAATGGGTTGTAATTGTATTACTTTGTGAAGTCTTGTTAGCTTGTGAGAACGTTGTAAGAGGGTGTAAGAATGTTTTCCCTAATGTTTGCATTAAGTAACAAAAACGTAAAAAATGTTATTTTGAAAGTTTTAGGAACGTTCAAGTGCTGTTTTTTAGATGTTGTATTAACGTTATTGCTTGGTAACAGAACATTGTTTAAACCTTTTTTTAAATTCTGTAACATCTGTAAAACGTTCCAGAATAACGTTTTTGATACATGTAACATTAAAAAAATTTTATGATATATAACATAAAAAGTACCGTTATTGCAGGAATGTTTTTGATAACTTCGGGAGAACTTTTAGAGAACATTAGCCAACATTCAGAGAACTTTACTTTGTAAGGGGGATGTCGCATGTGCATTGAGAAAGACAAGGCCTGAGAAAGGAGCTGGAGTACTTTTAAATGACTTTTTGGAAAACCAGAGATGTACAAGATGCTCAGAAACAAACGTTTGGTGCGGGCCATAAATGATTGTCGTACAGAGCTCACTGTTCAAAAGCCTCACCAAATGAAACAGGCAACTTTCAAAGCCACCTTGATTCCAGGCTGAATCTTGACTGGAAATCATAAACATCTTTTTCAAGGTTTGACGCTCTGAGTGTCTGAGTGATATATTAGACACCACATCCCCTTTGCTTCTCTTAGCTTGTGGATCACACAGTTCCCCGCTCAGCTTATTAAAACAAACAAAAATTTGCATTTAAAGTAATGAACTTACATTGGAAATGTGTATTTTACTGGAATAAACATAAAAATATCTGGGTAAAGATAAATCAAACATTTTAACACCTGTTATGACCATGTTATTACATTACACATCACCCTTAGTAATTACATTCATAACACTTTATCAGAGCCTCATCTACCTAAAACAGAAAACCCACCAGTCTAAGGATGATAAACAACACATTTTTGTACAGAAAACTCATATAATCTCTGTGCATGTCTTGTGATTGTAAACACATTAGTGTAAACACAACAGTTTTTGAACAAGCTGAGGTATAAATCGAAGTGTTTGTGGTAATAATGTTTATTTTAGGCACTGTGTAGAACTACATTAACAACACAGTGCTCCTGACACCCTCAGTTCTCGTGTCCCTTTCATGCAGGCCATTATAAACTCACAGATTCTGTATACTGATGTGAATAAGAAATTCCAGAAACCTGTTTATTCCAGAGCAGAACCAGTCAAGGAGAAACGTAACTGAGCACACAGGTATCATACTGTCCTGGCACACTTTTAGTGTCATGACAGCTGTTGACACACAGGTTCCTCCTTTAATCTGTGACTTCACTCTGTGTTTATGTCATTAGGTACGATTTACATACAGCTCTCTCAGCTAGAGGAAAATACTTCAACTTTAAGTGTAAATTAGAGGCAAGCAGTACGGTAGGATATTCGGACATCTACTGTACGCGATACAACATTTACATTTACATTTAGTCATTTAGCTGACGCTTTTATCCAAAGCGACTTACAAATGAGGACAAGGAAGCAACTTCAATTACAATAAGAGGCAACAATGAATAAGTGGGCAAGAGCACCATTTTGCTGAATATGATTTAGAATTAACTGTTGTATGTTTGTGAGTTTAAAGTCACAGTTCTATAGTTTCATATATATGTACATATATTATGTTAATACCCAGCTAATAACTTTATGTTGTAAGAATGTTTCCCTAACATTCCATTAAATATTAAAAATGTTAAAAACATTATTTTGAAAGATATAGGAACATTCAAAATATAAACTTTTTAGACAATTTTAACATTTCGGTTTGGTTATAAGAACATCATTCAAACTTTTTAAATTATGTAATGTTTTTAAAACATTTTAATAACAACTTAAGAATACATTTTTGATATTTTTGACATATAACACTAAAAAATATACTAACATTACTGCAAGAACGTTTTATTTGATAACTTTGAGAGAACCTTTAAAGAACATTTGCCAATGTTCAAAGAACGTTCCCTGTTAGCCTGGTGTTGCCTTCATTGAACCAGTAATCATATATGACTGTCAGTATTAATTTCACTTTTAATTCTGTGACAAATGTTTGCCGGTTTTTCTCTTTCTGGTTTGGTTTTGCATGTGTGTTTTGACCTCTGAAAATCCATCAATTGTTTAGTTGAACTTTAATTTACACTGCTGTTCTCTTTGCTGTTATTTTGTGCTGTGTTTGCCCTCAGGAGGCCCAAAACGATGAGAACAGAAGCTGTGCTTTCTCCTCATCAGAATTACAATGCCGTCTTTGTCTCGACACTTCGCCTGCAGTTTGTCAGAGATTGCGTCTGAAACTGTGCGAGACAGCGGTACACCGAACTGGTTTAAGTGATTTAAAACGGCCGTCCTTCCACAACCAAAGAACACTCAGCATCAATAATGCAACAAACCCTGGAATGTAATAAAAGAGGGTATTAGATACTGTCACATTGGCATGCGTTAAAAACGCGAGATGAAACGACCTGCTACACTGCCTTGATATGCAACAGAAAAATATGACTTACCTTTCCATAGATCACAAAAACATCCACAATCTTTTCAACTTATTCCAATTTCCTACAAACGGCTCCTTTGCTTCGCTGTGATTGTGTACAGTTCATTAGCATACGGTACAGAAACACAAGTCCCTCTGTGTTGGCTTTCTGTATTGAAAAGGCCTTAAAATAGGCCCGAGGTACAAAGCTTAACACATGGGAATTGGTGTTTAGTGATTCCTTGGCACAAGTCTCATCGCTGCCTCCTGCTTTTTGTCTTGCTAAACGAGGAACATACTAACATTCTGTGGCGTGTTTGCTTTTATAATTCATCCAGCTAAGCTGGATATATTTGTTAGCATCTCACTGGCACATGTAAACAATTATTCATGCCCATATTTAGATTCTTTGTAGAAGCACAAAAGCTTTCCATTTGCGCGCCCCAGATCAAATGCCAAGCTGTTTGCGTAATTGAACAAGTGCATCATTTGGCTGCTGACGTTCGGGCGGGAAATTGCTGCCATGTTTTTGAAAATGCTCTCTGTCCATCACAATTCAAAAGGCATTCTCCATGTAGCTCTGTGTGGTGCACAAAACTGAACTGAGAATTCAATACGTGAATTTGAGATAAGTAGCAGTTAGTTAAGACACAGAATTGTTATTTGAATATGAATTTAAAGATCAGAACTACGGTGTAAATACAAAAGATAAAAAAGACAAAAATCATTTTGTTTTATTTTTTAGTTTTCGATAATACAATATAGAACCATTACCAGAACGTTGGCTAACATTCTCTCAAGTTCTCTCAAAGTTATCAAAACAATTTCTTGAAGTAACGTCAGTAGAATATTTCTATTATGTTATATGTCATATATATTGAAAAGTTCCTAGTGGAGCGTTTTTAAAAATATTTTTATTTTAAACATTACAGAATAAAAAAATGTTTAAATAATGTTCTTAAAAACAAGCAGTAACATTAATACAACTGAACGTTTTCAACCTAGAACAATAAAAAAAACGTTAAAACCATTAGGAAAACCTGAAATTGTTAGCTGGGTTGTAATGAATGTTTGAAATGTCGTAAGTAACAGAATAAATTGATATATATTTTATACACAGTGTGTATTTTATTAGATTTAGTCAATTCAGTTAATTTCAGCAGAACTGATAGACCAACAAAATGACTGTGTTGAATTTCTTTGAACAGCTGTTTAGTAAATTTCCTGTCATTCCAAACTCAAACTCAATGGAAGCTGTTACCTAAATTTTACCCAGTCTCGCTCTGCACTGCATTCCTCTCACTGTTTTTATCAATGTTAGGTCAGGAGGTCTGCATGCTACTGAGTGCACACTAACAAGCTTTGATGTTGCAAATCAACTGTCAGATCAAAGCTTGGACCCGCAGACCCACAAGGGTTTTTTGCAGCCTCGTCTCCAACCCCCTTGTTTTCAGAGACCAATTAACACCTGCCTCTAACTAATTGCCTGATGCCCTCCACACTGCAAAAATGCTTAGCGGGTGATTAGCGATGCAAAATAGGCGCTGGCGAGAGCAGCCGTGCAAAACCTGCATGTTTATAAATTCCTATAAAGTTGAGCCAATCATTTGGGCAGCTGCTCCCTGGGCAGGGCGCTCAGCATTCTAAAAAGAGGGCAATGACACCTGCTGAGTAGATTTTTTGAAAGCTCAGAGTCTTTATCGCCAAACAGGTTTCCAAAATGCTAAGGTCGCAGGTGAGTTTGACGACTTGCAATGTTCTCTGCTGGAAAATTCGGCTCTCAGTGGCTGCTGCTACTGCTGGTGTAACACCTGAGGCTGAATTCAAAAATCATGTTGAGATCTGAGCGTGTTTGAAGTTGTTACCTTGAAGTGTTGCATTTACTTGAAGTGTTTATTAGATCTCATTTGTACAAATCGCTTTGGTTGCAATTGACTCGTGTTAGGTCTGGCGTTCAGCTAAGTAGTTCTTGCATGTCAGAATGTTCGATTTCTTTTAAAGCATAAGGAATGTTAAATTGAACCGATGTGCTTGTAGAGTGGAATAAAAGTTTACGGAAGGCAGTAGTGAAACATAACTTATCTGGAAGGATGTGGAATTTCTTTCTTAGCTTTCTAAATCCTTACCCCAAAGCAAATGTATACCTGTGCTAGTTAAATGCCCAGGAGATCCCACAGGTATTGAGTAGATTGAGTCTTCAACTAGGTCCACAGACCTGCAGAGTTCAGCTCCAACACTAATTAAACACTCCTGATGCAACTGATCAAGATATTCTGGACTCCTGGAAATCCAGGCAGGTGTGTTGGAGAAGATTGGAACTAAACTCTGCAGGTCTGTGGACCTCCAAGAACGTGTTCTGGAGACCCCTGGAGTGGAAGAACCCAACCCAGCCATTGATGAATCTCACCTCTTTACAAACAGATGCAGGTGGTGACCGTGGCTGTCATTCTGGCTAATATTTCCATCTGTGTTAAACTGAAAGAAGACAACTATACAGGTTTAAGAAAGAATGCGGGTAATTTTTTAATTTTTTGGTGCACAATTCCTTTAATTTATTGACAGCCGTACTTGAGACATTTTGTTTGCGAAGACAAATTATGATTTTTATACCAGCTAATACCGCACGTTATTTTCATTGATACAAATGCTGCGCTAATATTCATACAGTGTTCTGATCTTTCAGCTGATGAACACATCATAGGAGATCATTTGTGAACACACGGGCAAAACAAGCTCCACGATGGAGTGCCTTCATTGACTTCTGCCCTTGCTCCTCAAAATCCTTTCAATGGCATTTCAGTGAGTAAAAGAACATGCGCGATTGTGTAAAAATAGTTTCCTCATGATGGTACTTCCACGAGATGTCAAGTGGCCAAACTCACGACTCCAGACCCAATCGCTGAATATGATCATTTTCACAATAAGCTCTTTGTTTCAGTCAGAATTCTCCCGCACTGCCATTTGCGCTATTTGCATAAGAGAGGTGATTGTTATAGCATGAATGATGAATTCCCTCTTTTCATATCACAGATTTCTCCCCACAGAAAATGACAGTGGCCCTGAATTGCAGCTCAAAAGTGTTTGAATCTCAGGATTAAAATCTAAATGATGACGTGGCTGCTGATCGTTTATCCCAAATAATGTGTCATTTGTCATTTTTGTTGTTCACAGAGATTTTTATTGATTAATGGCAGAAATCATAAACGCAAGATTGGGTTATGTTTTAAATCCTTATAGAAGCTACAGCTATGTAGCGAAAAAATTCAAGAACAACAACTGTGACGGAAACGTGGTTTTCTTTATCAGAACTTTTATAGAAGCATTACATGTGTTTCTCTGCTTCTTTTAATACAGAATAAATAGACGATGTGAATACAGAAGAGAATTGTTATCAGAGAGTGATGCTGTAATTAAGAAACCACCAAACACACAAATAATGTAATGGGATTCCATTAGACACACCTATTGCTCTTTGTGTCCTTGTAAAACAGCACACGTTTGTTAATCAAGATAAATGCACGAAAAGCAACCGAGTATGGCATTCTCTTCCAACGGCGCATCAGGGAACCAGAACCAGACCGATTCTAGAGCCAAATGATGACGTTATAAATGAGGTTAGTGTTTATTAATCTCTCTCTGTTTATGAAACAAGTACTTGAAATTCCATTTCAAACCTGATTTATTGGTCGCTTTCCCCAGCTGACAGGGAATGTTCTCAGAACGTTGACTAACGTTCTCTAAAAGTTATCAAAAACGTTCTTGCAGTAACGATAATGGAATGTTTTTAATTTACATGTTATATCATATATTAACAATGTTATTCTTAGGTTGTTAGTTGTATGTTTAAAAAATAGCATTCTTATAACCAAGAAATCGTGTTAATACAACATCTGAACAATTGATTTTTATAATCTAAAGTAACATTTTTAATGTTTTTGTTACTAATGGAAACGTTGGAGAAATGTTCTCACAACCTACAATTGTTAGCTGGGTTGTTGCTTATGTTAAATCAACGTCATAATCTTTTCTTTTGTCTGAAATACTGATGTTTCTTAATTTGTCGAGAGAATCGTGACTCGGTCTGGTTTATAATTTCCTGTCTTCTCGGCTGCGAAGTAAATTGCTCTTGGTTTCTGAACTCAAGGTTGATTGAAATGCTCTGACATGGTAATTTAACGAGTGATAAGAACTTTTGTTTTAATTGAATATCCAGTAGATGGGCATGAGATCGGAAAAGTGCAATTGTAATTGCTGTTTTTAGGTGTCGTGAGCAGACAGTTATGCATGATTACAGCTCATAATTAGACACTGATATTCTAATGATGGGAGGAGCCTAAATCTTACAAACCACAGATTTACTTTTAAATTTACACCCTTTCACCCAGAGTTTTACGTTGGCATTAGCGTTGATTGGGATCTTTTTTTGAGTTTTTTCTGAGCCATTTATTCTTTGAAAGTGTTTGAACAGTAACTCAATGACATCATGTGACATCAAGTAAAGACTTTTAGTTGTGATTGTCAATTTTGCATCCGGTTGTAGATTATGCACTGATATGTTACTGCTTTCGCCATGGGGGCTAAAGCAACTAACAGGAGAGAAAAATCCTGTGTAGAATTTCCCTGAATCTCATTATTGCTTAAGCAAACTTTTATCGGATGTTATCGGATGTTTTCATCACAGTTGCGATACTGGCTAATGCGCTACGTTAATTAGAGATACATTTCATTAGTAATTATGGATTGCTGGTGTTGAACAGATAATGGAGGAGGACGGAGGCTGTGTTCTGGCTCAACATGATTGGAAATGCTGAAGAACCATGTTCAAACGAGATATTTGGTGGTAAAAGCAGGTGATTAATCTAGTTGAAAGTCTCTTCACATCTTGATAGCAAATAAATATAGATATATAAATGTATATCTTCTGAGGAAAGCGCAGGATCATAAAATATTTATCCAATCTTTGCATTCAGTCCGAGTGTAATGATAGGCTGTCCTACCTGCCTGTCAAACTGTGTATACCTGTGCATACCTCTGTGCACTTTTAGAGGAGGCGTGGCTTTAGAGATAACTCCGAACAGAGGGCGGGAACTTGTGATTTCATTGGTAAGTTGCTATTACACTCCTCTTCTTTGCCTACATTACCTTTTAAGTGCCTACGTATAAATTTAGACCTTTTATGAGAGCATGTTATGTTACTCTGAATCAGTTTCCTCAGACTATTGTTTATCCCGCTAATGTGACTAGCATGCCTGCTAAGCAGCATGTGTTGTTTGCGGGAGAGGTCTGCTTACCTTAACCGAGTCTGACGGGACCTGACAGGTTCAGGGCAGTTTCATATTTTATGTCTTCTTGAGGTTTAATCAAAAAAATCATTTTCACAAACGTGTTGAAACTCGGTTTGCATGTGTCCAGGCACTTTTAATTTAATTTTAGTTGATGTCCCTTAAACATTTAAAATGACATTTTTGTAAACGAAAATGTAAGGGAAACAACTTTTAAGGTAACATTCACTTACTAAAATTGTTGGGAAGCTGGGAAGAAAGTACGCCACAGCCATCACTCATATGCTCCTCCCATTTAATGCAACCTCGGGTTTCTCTTCCTGTATGGACCGCATTGGAAATAACCCTGCCGCCACAAACCTGTTGTTAAAGCAAATTTCAAACGGCTACCGCGCTGCATCCGAATAACAGATGGCCGCGCGATTCTCCGTGCGCTCCCATTAGCAGGGGAAAAGGCTTTGGCATTTACACTCCTCGCAGCTTTTCAAAGAGTCCCACGTCGCATTTTGTCCAACAGATATCAGCAGGGTTTTGTAAACAGAGAGCATGAGGTCGCCTAGCTCCCTCCTGGAGCTGCGCAGAACGGGCGGACAAGAGACGAGGAGGGCAAGCACTGTTGTGCTGAGCCCACACGCATTAAACTCTCTGTGCAAATACCTGCTGCAGTGTCCTCTGCTTTCAATTTATACTAGAGTTAAAATAGAGTTTA
>JAZGTJ010015892.1:0-13058 GCA_036877575.1 Botia almorhae | reverse complement strand
CGCTCGGCCTGATGCATATGAGACCATTGCAGCACTGGCTCAACGACCGAGTCCCGCGGTGGGCATGGCGCCGCGGCGCTTTCCGGGTGACTCTCACTCCGACAGGCCGTCAAACGCTCAGCCCTTGGTCAGATCTTGTCTTCCTACGGGCCGGGGTGCCCCTAGGACAGGTGTCAAGGCACGTTGTGGTTAAGACGGACGCCTCCAAGACAGGCTGGGGCGCAGTATGCCGTGGGCAGGCAGTTTCGGGCTCCTGGACAGGACCTCGGCTCCTGTGGCATATCAATTGCCTAGAGTTGATGGCAGTGCTTCTAGCCCTGCACCGGTTCCTACCGCTGCTGAGGGGCGAGCACGTGCTAGTCCGGACGGACAACACAGCGGCAGTGGCGTACATCAACCGCCAAGGCGGGATACGCTCGCGTCGCCTGTTTCAACTCGCCTGCCGCCTACTCCTATGGAGTCAGCAGCGACTCAGGTCGCTCTGCGCCACCCATATCCCCGGCAGAATCAACCGTGCAGCCGATGCGCTCTCACGACAGCTGTCAGGCCCAGGGGAATGACGGCTCCATCCCCAGGTGGTCCAGCTGATCTGGAGTCGATTCGGGGAAGCTAAGGTGGACCTTTTCGCTTCCCGCGAGTCCTCCCACTGCCCGCTGTTTTACTCCCGATCCGAGGCTCCTCTCGGGATAGACGCGCTGGCACACAGCTGGCCCTGGGGCCTACGCAAACATGCGTTTCCCCCAGTGAACCTCCTTGCACAGACCCTGTGCAAGATCAGGGAGGACAAAGAGCAGGTCTTGCTGGTTGCGCCTTTCTGGCCCACCCGGACCTGGTTTTCGGACCTGGTGCTCCTTGCGACAGCCACTCCCTGGAAGATTCCCCTGAGGAAGGACCTTCTTTCTCAGGGACGGGGCACCATCTGGCACCTGCGCCCCAACCTTTGGGACCTACATGTGTGGGTCGTGGACGGGACGCAGTCCTCCTGAGTGATCTCCCCCCCAACGTGGTGAAGACTCTCACTGAGGCGAGAGCTCCTTCTACCCGGCGTGCTTACGCTCTGGAGCCTCTTCACTGACTGGTGTTCTTCCCGTGGAGAAGACCCCTACACTTGCCCGATCAGCTCTGTGCTCTCCTTTCTGAGCCGGCATGAGCTGATCATCAGGTTCCTGCGTGGCGCCCGGAGAGTGTACCCTCTGAGGACGCCCCTCTTCCCCTCCTGGGACCTTTCCGTAGTCCTTGCAGGGCTACGGGGAGCTCCCTTCTAGCCGCTTGAGTCAGTCCGGTAGAGACTGCGCTCACCTCTATCAGGAGGGTGGGGGACCTGCAGGCATTGTCGGTCAGTGATTCGTGCCTAGAGTTCGGGCCTGCCTACTCTCACGTTATCTTGAGACCCAGGCCCGGCTACGTGCCCAAGGTTCCCACCATGCCCTTTAGGGATCAGGTGGTGAACCTGCAAGCGCTGTCCTCGGCAGCCCTTGAGTTGCTATGTCCCGTCCGCGCCTTGCGCATTTATGTGGACCGCACCCGGAGCTTCAGGAGCTCCGATCAGCTCTTTGTCTGTTTTGGAGGGAGGCAGAAAGGGAAGGCCCTCTCCAAAACAGAGGTTGGCCCATTGGATAGTGGATGCCATTTCCTTGGCTTACACTGCCCAGGGTATGCCGTGTCCCCCTGGAGTGAGGGCTCACTCGAACCAGGAGTGTTGCCTCCTCCTGGGCGCTGGCACGCGGCGCCTCTTTAACGGACATCCGTAGAGCTGCGGGCTGGGCGACACCCAATACCTTTGCAAGGTTCTATAACCTCAGGGTAGAGCCGGTTTCCTCCCGTGTGTTGGGGCCCACTGATTAGTGGGCGGGAGGGCTGGCTCGGTGTTTTCGCTTGCGTTTGCCTCCCCCCTGGATCAGGGGTAATTAGGCAGTTTGTTCCCTCGCATGTGGTTTCCCCGGTGGTGAACCCTGCGTTGTGATTCCTCCAGGCACCCTATCGACGAACAGGCTCGGCGGAGGAGCCTCACGCCAGGCCCAGCACTTGTATTTGTATGCCTTCGGTCTGCCCCTGTGCTGGGCTAGGTGCTTCATGGGTAGTGATTCCCCTGACGGTGAACCTGTGTCTTCCCTCGGCGCCTCTCGGCTGCCGGTCTCTGAGGGCAGTGAGCCGTCCCAAATAGGTAGGACCTGCACAGAGACTTATCTCGGGTAGTCCTGCTACGCAGCCTAGACCCTCTTTTTCCACACAATAAACCCCTCCGGCGGCGTGTGGTCTCCGCAACGCCTTTCCCCTGGAACGGGCATTTTCCCAGTGTTTCTCGTGGCTATCCCGTGAGAGGAAGGAGACCTGTGCACCGAGGTGCCTTCTCCTGGGGTGGGGATAGGAACAACCGCCACGACCCCTTCGTGATCTGGCTCCACTCCCACTTGGGGTGCGAACTGCTGCCTGCACGGAGCGCTGGAAGGTTATAAAACAGAAGTAACTGTTTTACTGACACGCTTCGCTTGCCTGTAGAGACATTCCTAGCCCGTAACGTGGGTCGGCTCGCGGCGTCTTCCACAGGGACTCCATACATCAGTCACTTGACGTAACGTTGACGTACGTCCCCCTGCCACGAGCCTGACTCACCGCTGAATGGCCGGGACACATCTCGGCTCCTCAGCAAGAACCTGAATGAAAGCGAGTGCCAGCCGGCTTTATACACCCCACTTCCGGCGTGAGCCAACGCACTGCGCTTTGCCCAAATGCTCATTGGCTCTCTCCTCTCGGGCCGATGCTCATTGGTGCGATTTTTTACTACGCGAAGATGATAGGGCTCTCAAGCAAGACCCCATACGTCAGTCACTTGACGTAACATCTCCGTTCCCTCCTTCAGGGAACAGGGGTTACATATGTAACCAAGACGTTCTGTTGAGTTGCTCACGGTCCATATGAATGCCCCGCTTATGTTAGGGTATATAAGTATGTTAGGGCTAAATTTTGGAACATTTAGCAACTTCTAGTTTATAGGACTCCTCGTTCTTTCGTATTAACCGGCAGCAGCTTGCCTGTACTAATACACCTCTGTTCGTTATATCTGACGCTACTTAAACCTGTGAGCAAAGGAAGGGGGGACGTTATCACAGACTATTGGCACCTAATTTTAAATTTATCCTGCTAAAAGTTATAAAAGTTAGTCTTGATTATAAACGATTAATAACATGACATGAGTAGGCTTGCGTTAGCATTTATTTCTTTGTAGACTGTGCAAACAGAATAGAAACGTCTTATAGCAAACACACATTTAATTTGCTTAAATTCTGTAAATCAACATACTGTGAGGTTAGAGGTTGCTTTATTTAGGCTACGTGAATGTTTGATAAAATTCGTAGCAAAACTTCTCTCTTAGTAACTAACAGGCTGAACAAGCTGAAACTAACAGGATAACTAGCAACCAGAATAGTGACATTGCACTGCAGCGAGTCTATTTTTGCTGTAAGGATTACGCACATTTAAAGTGATCTTGGTATAAATACACATGGATTGACGCGAAAACGTAGAAATTTTAACAAAAAAGCAGATTGATGATATATACCGATATCTCCGGCTGGCTCACACCTGCACCACACCGTTATTGGATAATAAATCCACCCTCCGGGGTTTGTTTTCACCAGCCTGCCTTGTTGCATGATTCTTCACCCGTGACAACATACACACACACACACACACACCCAAACACTTCACTGAATTTATTTGAAACGGTCACTTCCGTTATGCATTAGTATGTACCAGTACTTGCATACTCTTTTGTTGCACACTTAAATGTATATACTTTTACATAACAAAACATTACACACTTTTCGGATATAGTATATGCAGTTGAACTGGGATGGATAATAATATGAAATGAGACATTCTGAAAGTGTACATGGAATCCAATAGAATTCAAACACATGCCTGACCCCTGATTATGACAAAGGGGATGGGCAATGTGAAAATAAAGTAAATCCTACTCAAGTTGTTATGCACAAGTTGCTTGATAAAATAATTTTTAACATTACTCATCTACAGTAGTTTTACAACAGTACAACAGTACAAACTGCATTCAAATGTTGAAGCACAAATGAGCCATAGGCGGCAAACCCTTCACTCAAAAAGAAGGACGTTACACCTTTTCTGCATAAAATATTGCAATCCTTAACAGGATTTACCTGCTCTAAGTATATTGTAGCACAAACATGTAAAGACTTGCCCCTGAAACGAGCAGGAGCTGTGGATGGCTGCAGTACTTGCCTGGTAGAGCATCACCAAAGAAGATATCCAAAACCTAGTGACGTCTGTAACTCACAGACTTCAGGCAGTCATTGCATGCAAAGTATATGCAACAAAATTCTAAACCTGATTACTTTAATTTACCTATTACTGTGTCCTAGACATTATGGTACCCTAAAATTAGCTGTGTAAAAAATGTTTTTATTAAATTTCTACAGTTTGAAACACAAATAAATGAAATATTCTTTAAAAATACTCTTTAATTAAACCTGCTCATTTTAACCACTTTTTAATATACTTATCGTCCCAAAACATCTCTGCATTAAGGCATGTACTCCACAAGACCTCTGAACACGTCCTGTGGTACTGGCACTTAGAAATATCCTTTAATATATGGACATATCCATTGTCCTGCAAATTGCAAGATGGAGCCTTCATGGATTGAAATAGTTGGTCAAGGACATCCCATAGATAATCAGATTGAGATCTGGGGAATTTGGAGGCCAAGGCAGAGCAAACTTTATTTCATGTTTTTCAAACCATTTCAGAACAATTTTTGCAGTGTGGCAGGGTGCATTACCTTTCTGAAAGAGGCCACTGCCATCATTTCCATGAAGGGATGTATGTAGTCAGTATTAGTATCAGATGTATCAGTTCATCTTTAATTTGGTTGAAAAAAGTGTTTTCTCTTTTTGACCAATGAATCATTAAAAATATGAGTGTAGAAAGGCAGAGAGCATTTGTAACCATTGTGGCTCCTAAGGCAAAATGTTAAATGGGTGCAACTGCACCACCTCCTGTGTTGGAGTGTCAACCAAATGCTGGTGCTGAATTATTCACTTCATATTCATATCATATGCAATCTATTAACACAGCATCAGTAATCATGTTTATTAATATCACGTTTAGTTTTTTATATCACCAATATATTGCGACAAATTTACATAAAGAACTGTATTTAATTTTATTTTATTTAAAAATGCAACAGCTGTTATAAGACTAAATTATTTATTTGTTGGGTTGTTCTCTCAGCACAACAGAAAGTAAAGAAATATACAAATCACACTGAGTTAGATAAATAAAGAGATTAATTTGTGACTACTCACCTTGCTTTTTTCCTTTTCAAACATTGTTTTGAGGCTGTTGATAGGGATGGCTGGTTTATCGCCCTGGGAACATGGAGAGAGTGGATGTGATTCAACTCTCTTTTCTTCTTCCTGCTCCACACACCCCTTCTGTTGAGTCTCCATCCCTGTCTTTATTTTTGCAGGTCTCTTACATGTTGTCAGCTGCTGGGTCAAGCTGGAATAATCAGGTGGTTCTGGCAGGCCACTGCGTATGGAGGAAGCTGGTTGAGGCATTGTTCTCACAGGTGCCACGCTTAGCTGAGGAGCAAATTTTTCCTGATGTTCCCAGCGTTTCTTTAGCATGCTCAGGTTTCCCGATCGCAAGGATGGAGGCAAACTGTCAACAGACTAGACAGAGAAAAATTCATTATGTGGAGATTAGTTACAGGTAACTAAAACACACACATCCACCACACCTGGTTTAAAAGTGTTTTCGAAAATGCAAAACTGGATTATCACCAAACTAGACTTTTTTTTGAAGTGCTTTCTCTATCTTTGATTTTCACTGTCTTCACTTCCTGTTTGGTAATCATCATCACCTGTTGCTCCTTGATTAGTTTGTGTATTTAAGTTCCTGGTGTATATGTTTTGGTTGTTGGTGAATGTCGATGTTTGGTGGATAATTTATATTGAATATTATTCCTGTATGTTTCTGTACTTTGGCACATGGACTTTGGCTCTTGGACTTTGGCTTTTTGGATGTACTCGTGTTTCTTGTTTTGGTTTGTTTTTGTATCAGGCTGCTGTTTGCACTTGTCGTCGCCCCCTTTCATTTAAACGGTCAGTGTGTTGTATTTTGTCTTGTTCATCTATTAAATACTGTTTATTATTTAGTTCCTGTGTCCTGCTTTTCATCTCATCACAAACACTACCGCCCACCGTAACAGTAAGCTTCTAGTAGTATATATTATACATGAAACGGCTGTTACCAAAAGAATCACCAGGTCAAAAGTTATTTTCTCTTATATTGTTAAATATAATGTTATTAATATTTTCTCTAGAACAAAAGTGTCAAGGTAACCCAAGACTGGGCTGGTACAACAATCTATGAACAGCTGTCACAAAACACATTCACGGCTGAATCACTAGACCATAACAGACTGCCTGTACAGCACTATGTTTTCATTAAACTACAAGAGACATTATTCTGACGTCACTGATTTAGTGAAAAAAAATCCACATTTCACATGCACCACAAATACCAAACTTTTTTAAAACACAAAAATACTTATTAGACATTTTAAACAATGAAATGCAAATTTCTATTCTGCCGTCTTCCCACCCCACAATATAGGGCCAGAAGAATGAGATCATTCATGCAAACACATTCCTTGTGAATCCTGTTGAAATGAGACACCAGAAAGAGTTGTAGAAGATGAGAGGAAAGACCTGAACAGTCTGCTCTTTCTCTAGTCTGCTTGCTCTTTGTCTACTGGAAGTCAGTGAAAAAGACTGGCAGCAGGCAGTAAAACCTGTTTAAGAACTAGTTCAGCCCACATGAAGAATTGAAAGAGAAAGAATGGGAATGCGATGGAGGGGTGGGGGATGAGTAAAAGACATATGCAGTGAAAAGGAAATTATGCATATGACAACATTTAACCCTTCTGACTATTTTGAACAATCTTTATTAACATAAGCTTGTAAACACTGGAAATTGGAAATTCCTGTAGCTCACTGGTTGTTGTAATAAACCGTGCACAAATGGCCTATAGGCCTATTTTATAAGGTGATGTCTAGTAAGGAAATCTATTTTCCAGTTAATGCCTTGGCTTCATTCAATTAGAACATCAGAGAACATCTGCGGAGAGCAAAAGCAGTTAGGCATGTAGGGTGCTTAAAATGCTTTGAATTTGGGACATAAGAAGAAAAAAGGAGCGTCATACTGTGAGTGCTTCAGAGCATGAAGTTGGTATCTATCGAGAGCCTGGTTGTAAATAAACTATGGGCTACACCTTTCAGCACATGTCCCATGCTATATACTGTACCTTCTGAGCAGCATCTTGTCTTGCCCATAAATCATTGACACAGGCATGTATAAATATCTTATATACATTTTGACACATAAAAGAAGCTATGAATATAACAGTCAGATTAAAATCCTACACACAGTTATTTGCATGTAATGACAGGTACTTCTAATGCATATCCATTTATTCAAATGGTCCAAATGTGTGTTAGTTTTCAGTTAGAGAGTTCAGTCCACTCTTTATTAATAAACAAACTTAGTAATTAGGTTAAAAGTTATATAAAAATAATAACTCGTATTTAGGAATCTATAACAGGGCTGTTTCAGAAATGGGGCATAGCCAAGTATACCAATAAATTTATAATGAATAAATGAAACATCAGCCGATTATGAAACTAATGCAGTTCATGCAGCTTGTGATACTAAAGAAGAATACAAATTTTTGTGGCAATTAGGCAACAGTTGGTAATATGACAATTAAAAACATTAAAATGGGACACTTATCAAATGTGTAAGATGTTTCTATCCAAGATGTTTCTATCCAATTTTTGCCATTAAAATTTTTCGCAATACCATTTTGTGAACTAGTCCTCGGTTTTTTGACTGACTGGAACCAAACCAGTGCTAAAATATTCTCTGGAGTCAGTTTGTTAATAATTATCAAAAAAAGTTGAAATTTGTATTCACATTCGCAAGGGTATGCCAAAACGTTCGAGGGGGGGGGGCACTTTTTGGTTACGTGCCTATACCTTGGGAAGGAAATAAGATATGGTCACCAAACCTGGTACACATATGTAATGGTTTTTTGGGTGTATATAAAAAAATTGTGCTGACTGGCCACTTGGTGGCGCTATAATGTGAAAAAACACTAAAACTAATCCAAAGTTAGCTCAATCGACTAGGAAATTGACATGCAGTGTTTTTGTCCAAAGTGTCATGTTTGTACATGAGAACATTCGATTATCTTGAAAAACATGGCCACCATTGGCCAATGAAATTTGAGAACATATTAGACAAGGTTAACAAAGGCCGATTGTAATGAAACTTGGTGGAAATGTTTGACCCCAAAGAATTTTGAAAGAAATCGGCCACTGAGGCGGCGCTATCTTGTTTTTTTTGGGTGGATTAACAACTGCATCATTTGATGGTTGACAAACAAACAAAATATTGATATCCTATTGTTACATCCTGAGGATGTATGTCTATTAATAGTTATGAGGTGTTTTCCCACCCCTTTTGGGTGTGGTTGTGTTTCGTTGCGTGTTCTCTCTCTCTCCCTCTCCCTCTCTCTCTCTCTCTCTCTCTCTCTCCTTCTGACACTCTGCTTGCTTAGCAGCTGCAACTGGCCACAGGTGGTGCTCATCAGAGAGTGTGATATAGAGATGCAAAAGAGATAAGAGAGCAGAGGAAACGGTGTGGAGTAAGGTTCACTTCTCCCCTGCTCCAGACTTGTGTGTGGTGTTGCTTTTGACTCTATGTTTGTTGTGGTGCAAAAATGCATGTTTTACCTGTTGATTGGTGACCCTTGAACACTAAAGTGCATTCTTGTTGGCAAGAAGTGTGGTGCTAAAACATCAAGTTAAGTGGCTGCTTTTATTTATTCTCTTTTTCTTATGTTAAGGTATTAAAAGGTATTGTAATTTCTTTTTGGTTATTTATTTGCCTTATGTTATATGGGAAGCTGAAAGTGAGGGTGACATTTTATTTTGTACTGAACGTTTGTCTCTGTTATTGGTTAGTGATGGAGTCAGGGGCGCCGCTCGCAATTTTGGGCCCTATGACAAAATATGAGGTTGGGCCCCCCTAACAGGGTTATTACTAATAAAGCAGATCTCTGGGGGCCCCTAAAGGGCGTGGGCCCTTAGAATTGTCCTAACTTCCCCCCACTTAGTGGCGCCTCTGGATGGAGTGAGGAAAGACTTTGTTGTTGATTTCTTTTAGTCCTTCTGTTAGTTAGCTTCTGTTTTGCTTGGTTGCTTTGGCCAGGCCCTCTCCCGAGGACATTTACTGCTTCCCTTATCTTTTTGGTTTGTATTTTCTTCAAGCTTTAGGTAACCTGTTACTCCCACTCCTAACCCTAGACTGGCACGTAAAACTATGTTGGAACTCCTAATTCTGAAAAACAATTGCCTGAAAAATTTACAAACTAGTCCTAGGTTTTCACTCATCTTAAATACAAACAGTGCAGTACAATTCTCTGGACTCTCTAGGCCAATAATTATCAGGTGTATTTGTGTTTAAATCGAACAACAGAAAACCACACAACTAAGTGAACTCATGGATGTTGTTATTGTAATGAAACTTTTTGGGTCGATTGTGTGATAGGTGGCACTACAGCAGTTATGAATGTTAAATAAATAAATTGTCTGAATTTAGTAGTTGTCATTTTCATCTCTGTTTTAGGTGCTTACAGGCTTGCTAAATAATACATGTCTATTTACATCACAATATCATGCATTAATCTCAAACCAGCTCATAAGATGCAGCAGTGTGTACTTAAGAATTAGACAAATCCTGATTTATTGTAGACTTTTAAACATGTCTGCTTTAATTGGATGAAATACTTTTTATATTAAGTCAGAACAGTCTGAGGTAAGTCTGATGCTAAGTTTAATGAATATTTTTAATGAAAAGGGAGGTAACAGCAGCAACTAAAATGGCCATTAACCCTTTTGCATTTGGCAAAGTGCCAGGTCCGGATGGTCTTTGACTGAATTTTATAAAACTTTTACATGTAAACTAGCCCCCACTTATTGAGTGATTAATGACTTATAAAAATGGCAGACTCCCCAATTCCATAAATGAGACCAATATCTGTGTAATATTAAAAAAAAGGTAAAGACAACACTGACCTGGCCAACTATAGGCCTATATCGCTTCTTAACTTTGATCAGAATGTAATAAAAGATGTTATCTCAGACAGCATATCTCAACAATAGTACACCAAGACCAAATAGGTTTATATGGGTCAATTTTCTTTTTCCATTGTTTGTTTTAATATAGGACCATGGTAAAGAAGCCCACCCACAGATGCATGGAGTGAAGATCAGAGATACTGAAGTGTTGGTCCGTATGTATGCTGATGATCTATTAATTTATCTCTCTAATCCAGCCATATCAAGTCCTCATCTGTTTGATTTGATTTCTGGGTATACTATCAACTGGGCCAAGAGTGAGTTTATGTTGCTTTCTAAGCATATAAATCCTAGTCAGTTTGGCTCCTCACCTTTCACAATTGTTGAAGATCACTTTAACGTACCTTGGTCTTGTAGTTCCAAAGAACCCCAAGCACATATTCACAAACATAATCACATATTCCTTTAGGGTTGAAAATTTTAAACAGAACATAGATCAGTTGAGGCTCTTCCCTTTATCTATAATTGGTCAAATTAACGCAACTAAAATGGTTTCATTTGTTGCAGTTCCTTTATCTCTTCCAGAATTTGCCCATTTATTTACCTGTTTTTTTTTTATTTAAAAATTTACCTGTTTAAATTGTATTATTGGGCAGCAAATGCTAGGGTTTTATCTTATTGGCAGAGGGGCATTCCTGGTCCACAGTCTTTGTGGCTGATCCACTATGACTTAGAATAAAGACAATATCTATACAAATATTAAATTAAAAAAAGAAAACATCTTAAATGACATGACGTCTGTCATACCCATTGCTAGCAATCAATTGTTTAAATCATCTCAGCTAGACCAAGGTTTTAATGTGTGAAAAGTATAGGTCTGATCTGTACTGGGGACCATTATGTAGATGGTAATTTTGCCTCTTTTAAACAATTACTACCCATATTTAATCTCCCAGGTTCAGATTTTTTGCTATCTACAAGTGAGACATTATGTTCAAACAGTCATTCCACAATTTATTAACAAGCCAAACACTAATATATTTGGCAATTTAGGTTTTTTATTTAATCTCAATAAAACCAGTTCATTACAGTTCTCTGGATTCTGTAGCTCAGTCATTTTTTAAAAAGGTTAAACTTTTTCATTTGAAAGCTATATCAGGGCTGTTTAAGAAATGGGGCGTGGACAAGTGTACCAGTAAGTCTATATTTCTTACATGAAACATCAGACGATTGTGAAAAGTAAGTTCATGCAACTTGTGATACTAAAGCAGCATGCAAACTTTTGTAGCAATCGGGCAAGACGGACCCAATAATACCATAAAAATGTTCCCGCCATTAAGGCATTTGTCCAATTTGCATGCAATTTGGTATGCAGCATATAGAGGCACCCCTGACAAAAAAAGGTTATGGAATTCATATCAGTACCTCTTACTGTTCTCGTACACCAAATCTACAGATCTTTCTGCAGGCGTTATAAAATGGATATGAGACTCTGTCTTGGCAACACTTTCATGTATTGACAAGTATTGTAAGTGTCATCGCATTTATGATCTGAGGGTGCATGCAGTTTCATCATAGTTTCACCTTCTGGTTCAAAGATGAATGAAAAAATGACCATTTTTTGTGTATCATTAAGAAACTTGATACATTAATGGTTTAGTATTACCATTATCATACTCTGAGGTGATCTGAAAAGTTTGGCACCAGCACCACATAGAGGTTAAAAGATTAAATTTAAATGTGTTTATATAGAGCTTTTTTAAGAAGCAAACATTAAGCATTGAAATGACATAGTCATACTCAAAGATATACCAGTCACATGATCTCATCTCTTCATTTAAATGCATTACAATTAAAACAAAGTCAGGTTATTCAGTCTAGCACTGCAAATACCCAATTATTAACAAATTGAAGTCTGTGCATCATGCTGTCACTGTCTCATATTGTCTAATGCTATCTCATGTCCTTGCTTTGCTGTTGTCTTATCAATTTATTTTTCAAAAAAAAATTCAATATCCATTTTAATTTTAATATTGATTAATTCTCGAGTATACAAACAAACCACCACTCTCCAAAAGATCTGGCTGGACCATACAGCCCCATAACTTCTTTTCGATGGTCAGTTGCACTAGCATTAGTGGGCGGTTCTTGTCAGGACTGAATGACAGCAAAAGTTGACAAGGGCAGATCTGCAGTTCTATTTAAATAGAAATTATTTTAATGTGCAACAAACAGTGATAATGCGAAACAGGCATACTAATAAAATCATTTGGGGCTTTAATAAAAGCATTTGTGACTTACAAATCTTATTTGGTTAAAAAATGTAGTTAAAGTTGCAATAAATTTAAATACCCAAAAGTACATTTTTTAAAATATTTACATAAGTACAGTACTCGCTACTTTACATTGATGTCAAACCTGATTTTAAGTGATTGTTGTCAAACCTGATTATGAATTGCCTAATCTCACAATTTTTATTTAAGCCCAGGGCCGTGCAGAGACCTTTAAAGGGGCAGGTGCTCAAAGTATAAAAAGGGCACCTGAAACAAGGCATTAAAGAGCCCCTCGGGTCCATCACCTCATTGTAGGCATCCAGTTACTTACGTAACAATGTCATTAATAAGACAAATAATGCATTATTCGAAGTTTTAATTGCATTTATGTTTAGTTCAGGACTCAAACCATAGAATTAGTAATATTATAAACACATATATTATTTATTTTATATCAACATTGGCATTTATTTCTAGATGGATATTAAGTTTACAGATTATAGTGTTTCGTTCTGTTGTTGTAGAAAAACTATCTTTGTCATACTAAAAATATAAATATATTCCAATCTTGCTCTGAATTTATATATTTTTTAAATCATAA
>JAZGTJ010015891.1:0-13058 GCA_036877575.1 Botia almorhae | reverse complement strand
GAGCAGAGACACACCGGAGTGATTAGGAAGAAGCAAAGAAAATTACCAAATGTCTGTGCAATGAAAAGTTGAGTTAATCATTTACCTGTGTTTAAGAGTTAAAGCAGAAGTGTACGCGTGTGTATGAGCATCGGTATTAAAACACAATCCTAGTCCTTCATTTGCCTCCTGTGGAGTAAAAAGAGCCCCATTGTAGGGGAGTGTGCCTTCAACCAGAGTCTAGCCCACACTGCAGACCACCTGTATGCTAATGACTGATCATCCCATTGTATCCACAAAAGGAGAACAGCTTGTCGGAGTGTGCCGCAATGAGACGAGGTGTAATAAAAGCAGAGAGATAAATAGGGCAACAGAAGTGTGTATGTGTGCACTGGGGTCAAACCCAGTGCTTCTAATTGATGACCTCATATGGAGGGCATGGAAAATAGGCTTTGATTTTAATACCATTGCCCAGAGTCTTTGTATGTCAGTACATTTATTTGTATACATTAGACATTTTTTTACAGTGGAGACCAGAAGGCTAAGGCCTGTCTTTCTTTACTTTTACACCCAAATTGTTGATTTTGAATAGTTTATTTTGATCATTTATTTTGTAGGACTTTTAGACCTCATTGTATAATGTAACATTTTTTCTTTTGGATTTGTTGAAAATGTTTTGCCTTTCCTTACATAACAGGAAAGGCAAAACGTACGCAAGTCTATGTTTCAGCCTGTTGGGAGTAATCTTGTATGGTTAAAGACAGGCATTTTACATTTTTATGTTTTTGCACTTTGAATATTTAGTTCTCTAGCTATTCTTTCTCTCCTACATAAACACCTACACCGTTCTCCAGGTCATCTTTTACTTTCGATCATTTATATTATGCAATTTTAAACCCACATTTTGCCCTTCATTTATCTTTCTCCAGTTTCCTCTCACTCAACCCATCTGTACGTCGCTTCCTCTCTCCCCCTCAGTGTTTCGCAATAGCAGGTTCTCTATAAGCCTCAGGGTGTATCTTGGCACAACGATACAGAGATCCACTCCTTGTTTTCAGCCAAACCCTCAACGGCTTCTGCCATCTCCACCCTTTGTAGGTCTTTACCTGTTGTCAAACCTTACTTTCCATTGTTTTTGTCTTTCTCTGCCTGGCCTGTGGTTTTTATAATTAATCACCTGAGTTTACCCACCCAGTGTCCCCACTTCTCTGTTTTGGTATAATTCTTACATGCTATTTGCAAAACAGTAATTATACCTCAGTAATTATTCACTTAGGTGAGGCTAGAAACCAAAGCAATGTGTATAAATGCTTTCTGCAGGTGTCGGGTAGACACAGCTTGAAGCGCCGTATAAAGGCCGTCCAAAGTTTGTCAACGTTAACGTTGTTGTCATTGTTTTTGTTACATAACTGTGGTGCTAATTTTGCATGTCAGTCAGCTAACAAATAGAGTTAATGTTCCATAGGGACACATTTAGCCTGTGATAACAGCTATGGGCTTGTTTCACAATGAGGAATAAATACATTTTTCATGAGATATTTCATCATTCCCATCTGAAGTTATGCGCTAATCGGAACACTGAATTATTTTCTTTGTTGCATAGATGAGATCTAACTGAGCCCATATGGATATGCACTGGCAGTTTGACATCCTAAAAAACGTAAAACTCTCAATTATCTCTAAACAGTGCTTCATAATGTGTTATTTAATTATCTTTCTTGTTCTCATTAATCATAATGCTGAATATCATGCAAGTTTTAAAGGCAGGGTAGGCAAATTTTTCCTGAAACATTTTGTTATGCTGGCTGAAGGTCTCTTTACATCTTGCTATCAGGATTTAAAATATGCTTTTGAAGCACTTGCTAGTCTCTTCAAAAACGCCTACCCCACCTTTAACTCAGAGTTCCCTTTACTAGATGGACTCTTGAATGAATGCTGCATCACATTCAAGAATTTGTGTCAAAGTGGATACAATGTTTCCATAGTGAATAGCAAAGTCATTCGCACCTTTGTTACTTTGTAAAACGGAGGTCCATTATGCAAATGCAGCCATTGTTCGGCCATCGTTCAGAACACTGGACAACTGCCCATTGAAATTCGCACGCATACACGCACACTTACACACAAAGTGGACAGCGTGGCCGACAAATGCTAAATACTCCCACGCGGATCTATCTAAACTCAGCCGACAGCGACGGCTACCTTGGAGGGAAAGAATGAAAAAGAACTAACCAAAAGAGCGAAGAAAAGATGGAAAGGGAGGATTTCAGCTTCTGTGATAGATTCTGATGCATGATGCCAGGCTCTGCTGTTAAGGGAAGCCTGCTGTGGGCAGATCTGTTCCTGAACATTTGCTCAAAGCTCTACCTCCTACGCTAATGGAACTCATAAGCACACTCCATTTTGCAACACTCTGTACATTTAGACTGAGACCTCGAAACTGTAACCCCTGATACATGACGATTGTGACCAATCACCTGGTGAAGGTGACGCATTGTGCTCGTAACAGACAGAAAGCACCCTCACTGCTGTAAACACACTCAGCCCTGACTAATCGTCCCAAACTGAAGCCTTTAGCAACATATAACATGTGTGAGCCTGCCCAGCCTATATACAAAAAGTCCACAGGTAGAGACACTTTCCACACAGCTCCCCTTTCTACCCCGGCGGAAGAAACATGGACATAGGATAATTGGTGTCAATTTTGACCCTAGGATGAGAGGTTAGGCCTGGATTAAAGAGCACCAGGGAGCCCCATGTGGAGGTGGATGAGGGGTGAGGGGAAAAGCCTTGATGACGGTAGAGGTGATGTCATAATACCGTTATCAGGTGTAAAAGGGGATTAAAGGGATTACAATTGTTAGATGGATACCCAGAAAAAGCCTACATTGTGTGCCACTGTAATGCACAACGAGTGAATTTCCAAATGTAATATTTCATAAGTAACTGAAAACAACTGTCCACTGTCAGATTACTCAACTCGCTGTCACACTGATTAATACACAGCAGAGTTATAGTCTCACATCCTGTAAACAGGTTAGATATAGGCTATAGAAATAGGAGATAGATATAGATATAGGATATACTATATATACTATATATACTATATATATATATATTATATTTCTATACTATAGAAATAGTAGGTAGGTATGCTAGTTACAAAATACTTATGTCTAAGGCTTTTTATTTTTTTATCTTTTTTCTTTAGGAAATTAAAGAACGCAAATCACAAATGTAAAAATAAATACACAAATAAAAATAGCGGAAATGCAAATGTTACTTTCATAAAATGAAAACATAAAAGTGTATTATGGATAAATATAATACACTTGAGAATGGTCATCGTAACGTTATTAATGTTCGTGTGTTCGCTTTCATAACTGAATTAAAAATATAAATAACTGAATTATAAAACGGGATTTATTTATCAATACAGATGGTCGGTCCATTTCAATCATTGCAGTCTGTGTGTGAAGGCGTGTCAACAGGGCAACTGTTTTCCACGTTCATTGGCTGCCTTGCGCTGAGAGGCGTGGCTGTGGGCTGATAATAAAGGCATACGCACACATTTCACCAGAATTTACCGCGACAGTTTAGATAGAGACGCATGATCTACAAACTTGTTATTCAGGCAAACACAATCACTAGAGTTTCAGCGCAGTTTGCACTGCAATAGTGCACGTTCATTTGCGTTTACAACGTGCAAAAATATCCTTGCGCTCGTATATATTTTTGTTTACAAGTTAAATTTCTTGAACCCAATGGATTTTCTGTGGTTGGTGTGTGTAACGGTGAGCGTCAGCGCCTGGTACGCATCTGCGGAGCGACACAGCGTGTTTTGGAACAGCTCAAACCCAAAGTAAGTTTTATTTATGTTTTTTACTTTTTCTGCATTTTACCTTATGTGTGCGTAACTTTCTATCTGCGTTTACTTCTATAGTTTTTACGCTTTACCTTTCATATGTAACGCTTGCAACTATTACTCGCCTGTTATCTCTGAAATCTGATCTGCATTACGCTCTTATCAAACTTTTCAATCACAGCTCTGTTATGAAACTGAGCGTATTTAAATAAAGAACTTTCCTTTAAGCATAATAACTCTTAACATTGGCAATCATTAGTCTTTCAACCTCAGTTACTTAAGCTAATCTATTTACGCTTTTGGTGTACTTATCACACTCTTTGCTTATCTCAGCACCTAACCTTTAATATGTTCTAATAAATGGAATTTACTGTGTAACAGACTGCAGCTGTGCTAAGAAGTACATGGAAAAAAATCCAGACAGATGGACAGACAGATCAGCCTAAATATATATACACGCACGCTGTTGGTACATATACACAGACACGGAGCAATAAATAGACAGACATGAGCGCACTAGACTGGAATATCTATGGCTTGTAGTAGCCTGCGCTTTTTACGAGATGTGTGTTATCACGGTGTGTTGTTAAGTTGTGTTACGGTCTACAGACCAGGGGTTTATAATCCTCAATAACTTTGATATGCGTTTCAACACAAGGTTGTGAGTGTAATATCACATTGATACCGGGGAAGGACGGGTCATTAAGCACTTTAGTAAGATCAATACGAATGACAGCGATCAGTACGATTTATTACGCTTTTAGCAAGAAACTTAAGAAAGAAATGGGCTTTTATAGTTGGTGGGTCCTATATCAAGTGATATCAGTGTCATCTTGTTTACTGTAAAACAGCATCTCTGACCATGAACTGACATGAGATCTCGCTGATTGGATATTACCTGAAGGATCTTCTTCCTTTTGTCAACTGTTATTGACTTGAACCCTCTTCAGAGAGTACACGATTCTTCAGATATGGTCATCATGAAGATAGCTGGTGATGACTGAACTGACAGGGGAATCTGGGCAAAAAGTCATGACCCAATGAAAGCTTTGCTGATGTCAATAGTGATTCATACCGTGTGTTATGATTCAGGCTGTGTATGTGCTGTTGAGTGAGTAATTTATCAATGTCATTGCGCAACCTAAGTGTACCAGCTTTAACCAGACACGGAAAGATAGATAGAGAGAGGCAGTCAGAGCAGCAGCTGAGAAAAGAGAGATAGAATAACTTTAAGAAAACATGTACAGGAACTCAAGACCTGCTGGGAAAAGAATGAGGCAGAGGAGAAGGTGATGAAGAAGGAGTAACAGAAGCTGGTGAGATTTATTGGGGAGGGGAAAAGAGTAGAAAGTGTGAGTAATATGAGATAAAAAAATAGTATAGAGATGGAGAAAAGAATTGGAGGGGATTACATGGAATCAGTGTGGTGTATGGAGGTCTGGTCCCACAGTCCACATTCATGGGCAACAGGGCAAGATTGTGTAACCAAACAAAAAATTGTAATAACATAACATTAAACCCTAACAAACTCTACATTAAAAATCTATGTGGGATCTTTATTTTTATAGCAACGTCCTTTGCATACACTAATACCAATACAAATGTATTGAAAAAGTTAAATCCAGTGTCAGTTTTAGACGACAGTACCTGGGATGGCCAGTCAGGGCCCACATATGTGTTCTTAGGGGACACAAATAGATCTGTTTGTACTCGCCCAGATCAAGACTACAGTTATATACCCATCTTAAGCTGGTCATAGTCGGGCAGATGTGTTGGGATGTGTGTTTTTCTAGCATTTTGTCCAAGTTAATCCTCTCATTAATCCCATATTCCAAGAAAAAGAGAAACAATGATATTCCCGTTAATTAATTTTCAGGCCTTTTTGTTTTTCTTTTTCCTTTCACGGTTTCATGACTTTTCACTATAGCCAGTGATTATTCAATCAGACCATGAAACACCATCAGTTAGTATGTAAGTGGATTAGTGAGGCTTGGCTAATCAATGCCAGGCCTCTGAAACCAATTAAGTGTTAAATATTAATTGGAATGATTATCTCTTTCTGCCGGTAACAGAAGAGTGTTTGGACACACACACAAACAAACAAACAGAAAAACACTGGGTGTTGTTTAGCTGAGTGGGTGTGAGTGCGCTTGAACGATAATGATTTAATCTCCTGCGTGTGGCCTTTGGCGAGCCGACTCTCTGGTTTGGCGGGTATGTGCGTGAGTGTGTGTACCCCGATAAGACTGGATTTTCAGGTCTGATGTCTCTGTAGTGACAGGTGGATGTTGTTTTCGACTGTTGTTGTGCTCATCACATGCCAACGCTTGCACGCTAAAGGGAAAGTTTAAAGTCCTGTCACGTTAGCGTCACCTAATCATTGTTTTTCCCTGGAATCATTGAACAGAAGAAATAAATTGTGCTTATTTTTGTATGTTTTCACCATACATGTCAAAGTTTCACTGCCAGCGCAAGGGAGTGGTTTAATGAGCAATGGTATCGTTAGCACGTTAGCAAAACATTGACTCACGATCGCACCCATGCACACACAGTGTGGCACGGGGGAATTTGTGATTTGTGTATATTTAGTAGACAGGGATTCCTTTCTTCAAGCATGTTGCTATACTTGACCTTTCAGCTGTCCACTCATTGTCCATTTCATTTCCTGTTTCTCCTTCTCGATTTGTTCTCCTTTGTCTCTCCTTTGTGTACCTCTTTTATCTGTTTGAGCAATTAGCTTGCGGGCCAGGACTGAGATACAGTAAAATTGTCTTGAGTATGGTTTTTAAAGAGACAGACAAATCAACATGCATATCCAGACAGACGGTAAATCCATTTTCTTTAACCTTGTTTTTTGTCTCTAGCTCAGAAACACACAAACACAGACACGCACACATGGCCTCAAGCCAGCTCTGTAGACTGGTCTATAATCTGTCAAATGGACAGAGTTCAGCCACAGATTACATGTAGATGTTCGTAATCTGTGCGAATGACCCATTCACACAAAACTCACAGTTTTATTTATAGATCTTGTAATCCAGTGCTGCATAAACCTATTCTGCCCAGAAATAGACAAGTATGGAAAATTTACCCCATAATTCCAGCAAATATTATGGAGCTAAGTACCAACTACGGGTTTGATTATGAAGCACACTTTATTTCTGATTGTTCTGTTGGTCTTCTGCAGGTTAGCTTCCATTTTATGGTATCAGATGGTTGTCTAATATAAAATCACATTTCGACACCTTTCTTCATTTTGTTTCGTTCGTGTATTGTATGTTTTCCATTGATGTTAACCCTTAAAGTCCCTTCCTCCACCAATTTCTCAGTTCTTCCCCTCTTCTCCTTATCTCCACCCCAGACTTCCTTACCATTTCTCATCATACCCTTCCTGCTCCATATTTCCCCACAGTCTTTTCCCACACAAGTCCCAGTCATCCATTTGTCCGTCTTGCTCTGTCCCTGATTGCTGTTTTGATTCCCACTGCACTGTTGAGTTGAAGTTTTCCTGTTTTTGTGCCAGTATTGAACTAGATTGTGTGATTGTATGCGCAGTAAAGTGTGTGACCTGTGTGAGGCAATAATGTAAACAATAATGTCAGCAGCCCGTTGCCTGGCATTACTTGATTACATCACTGTTGGCATTTACCATCAGAGTAGCTCACTAACACCACCTACAGACCACTCACAGCACAATATGACAACGGCGTATCATTTTTCTGCTTTAAGTGGAGGAAAAATCACTACATTGTTTTTAGTGTGTTATTTAATAGATATTTCTTCTCACAAATGGTGCTGACTTTGCTCACAGTATGTTAGCAAACAACAAGCAATGTAACAGCAGGCAATTAGCATTTATTTAAAAGTGAAAGAGAACTGGAGGAGGGGGAAATCGGGCATTTGTAAGGGATAGACTGAGGGGGACTGAACCGGGGGATGGGCAGGGGGTCAAAGGTCAGACAGAGAGAAAGAGTGTTTCTCCAAAAATTAGCCTGAATGAAGAGGCCCAGGGTTTATAATGTGATTTTAAACAGAGAGGAGAAAGAAAGAGGGTGGAGAAGATGGATGGAGAGGAGGAAAGGAGATGGAAAGATATAAGATACATTTATACATATGAGGGTGGAGCAAAAAGACATAGATTGATGTCCAGAAAGTCAAACACAGTTTAAAAATTATCTATAAATTATCTAAACACAAAGTCTAGTTTTAGGCATCTAACAACACTTAATAATATATATTTCTACATACATCCATGTAGTCACACAGTCCCTTCCGCAACTTGACTTACAACGCGTGTCTGTTTCAACCCCCACACTAAACATGGCAAACGGGCTTTATTAGATGGCTCTGGTTCTGGTGAAAAGCTGCAGTATGATCCCGCGTGTTCAGTGTGATAATCCCTGGTTTGGAAGAGCGGATTAGCTGCCTGGCATTCCGACTCGCTCCGCTTCGGTTGCAGTAATAACTGACATGTAATAAGTGAGAAAGACAATACAGGAATGCACCGATCGAGGAGTAAGTGAGACAGTGGTGAGGTTAAAAGAAGTTAGCGAAAGCTTAGCACCCTGAACCTGTCAGATCTGAACAGGACGGAGGTGTGAGATTAAGACTTCTCTGTGTGTTTTGCACGTAATAGAGACAGACAGACACAAATAGCGTGAAAGTTACGTCTGTGCATGAACAGACAGGTTTTATTACTTGATAGTGTGAGAACAAGCCACAAAAATAGGATCACAATGCGTGTCATGACAAGCAGAAGCTCTTAAAGGTTTTAGTAACTGAACACTTCGGTGCGTGCGTGTCGACTGCTGACAGCGAGTTTAGTGCAGTTGGCAGCGTGTACATGTGTTCTGAAGTGCACAGCGCTGACCGTATAACAGTGTGTGTGTGTGTGTGTGTGTGTGCGCACCGCTGACTCAATAAGGGTGTGTCTGAAAAATCTCACCCTGAACTTTGACATTCTGATCCGCCTGACATCTTGAGTTCTGCAGAGGGAGAAAGAGTGTGAACGAGAGATACAGGGAAAAGGGGCCAAAAGGCAATCAGAGAGCAAGTTTCTTGTTCAGAAAAAAAATCTGTAATTTAAAAACAACAAATTTTCCCCCATTACCATTTTCACCAATCTGAGAGGCTCCAGTGTGTTCACTGGTGAGTGATGTGGCCCCAGGGGCCCAAGTTACAGATGTTCCTCTTAAAGACCGTAACGAGCAAAGAGAGAATAACTACAGTTGAGGACAGGAGAGATCAGATGAGAGATGTTTGTATGGATTCAATGGATGGCTCAAGCAGCTAGCATCACTCTCACGCTCAGCCCGTCACAGAGTAAACTATCACACGGGAACAGTCGGGGTAGAGGGAGAGAAAGCGGCCTTTGAAGTGACAGATCAGTTGGAGGAAAAGAAAAACAGAGCTCCTGTGTGATTGTTAGAGCTATCAGCGACTGACCTTGGATCAGCTCAGAGAGATTAGACAGGAATGGGATTGGCAGTGTGCGGGTCCAGCCAAACTTCTTAATCTAACCAGGGCTATTAGTGACCAAAAGACTAAACCCAACCCTAAGGCTGGTGTGTGTGTGTGTTTGTGTGAAATGGGGGAGTTAATGACACCCAATTCATGTTGTCTTGGTCTTGGAAACACATTGTAATCGGGTCCCAACAGCTCCAAATCAACTGCTTCAAAGGAATGGCAGAGGAAATGACACTGTGTAAGGAACCATACATACAGTCCAAACACACAGTAAAGCAGAGCAAAACTAGTTAAAGCAGTAAAGCCATTGTGTTGGTATTTGAATCACTTTGAGATTGATTTTTCTGTTGGTGTTGATTCTACAGTTGATTCTCTGTGCCTCCTACTTGTTCTCGTCTGCTGTGATTTTCGAGCAGTTTATTGAATACACACACAAATAAATACAGCTTTCCCACACACAGAAAAGTCTGCCGGCTTAGCAAGGCATACACCATGACTTTTGAACACGTCACTGATTAGAAGCAGCGCGAGACAAACTCTTATCTCCACATTAACCAGTGCTAATGAGCACAGCAATGTGTGTGTTTACCCCTCGTCTGAATAGGCTGCGAGCTGTTTAGACAGGTCGGCTAATGCCTGCCACAGAGACACAGTGAGACAGAGAGTAAGAGGGGGTTAAAGCGGGACACGGGGGCCCTTCAGGAGCCTGTGTGTCTGTCTGTCATTTAACTACAGCTACTGATGGCAACAACTACATGCGCCAAAAGGGGGGAAGTGATAGAGCAAAGGGCATGCGGGGGGTAAAAAGCCGGCCTTGTGTTTTGATAGCGGTTCACATGGGGGCCGTGTGATTTTTGGGTGTAAGTAAATGTTATGGTAATGTGCTTGGATTTAAAGAGTTGGGGTGTATGGAAATGTGCCGACATGTAACATAGTAACATGGTCATAAAATTTGATATTAGCAGCCAATCAGATGTTACTCAGTGGGGTTAGTGGGGGGTGGCTATACAAATAAATATTTTAGGTTTATTCAGATATGCATTCACAACTGTTATCAGAAAAATAACATTAATAAATCACTGGCAACATGAAACTAATAAAAACCACAACAGACGGAGAGGGCTGTGAATTTGCCATTTGTACATTTGACAAAATTCACATTCAACGACAGCAGGGGGGAGGCTTAGATCAGACAAAAATGAGAGAAGCAAACGAGACAATAATGAAAGGAGAGACTGACACAGAGAGGGTCATAAAAACACTTAGAGCAGATTCAAAGAGACGGTCAGTCTAAGCGGCTCCATCTCTGAGGAGAACGAGAAGGAGGGATGAGGGATAGACGGAGCCAAACAACAGTCACACTGTGGAACGCCACAAGAAAAGAAAGCGAAAGTTAGTAAGCGTAAGTACTCGGATGTAAAATGAACTTAATAGGAAAATTGACAAAAAGCAAAACGAGGACGTAAAACAGTCACAGAAATGGATGAAAAGAAAAGTCTTTTCATCAGGAAAGAAAAGGGAAACACTGTTGGACATGTTACCGTCTATAACCTTTCATCCAATGTGACACAAGAACATAGCTAATAAAGAAAAAGAAAGGAGGGATGTCACAGAGTGTTTTTAGTCATTCAAACCAATAAAAGGACCAGGTGAAGGTTGAACATCAGTCACTGACACCCACGTGTATCTGAGCGTGTAGCTCTTGTGTTTGGCTTGCGCTGATGCTTGCCCGGGGCCCTTAGGTGTTTCCGTGAGTTTTGTTTCTGTTTGTTTGTGCACTTTATGTTTCTCTTTTTTTTGTCCTGAGGTGTGTCTGCATTTAATGCGCAGGTGTTGTAAGAAGTTTCCAAGAAACATTGACAGGAAAACGTTGTCAGGGCATTTCCCTCAACTTGGTTTTCTTTCTCTCGTTCTTCCTCTAGTTTCCTGTGGGATGATTACACAGTGGAGGTCCACATTAATGACTACCTGGACATCATCTGCCCTCACTACACGCGTGGCAAGATCCCATCCCAGGAGGCCGAGCGGTATGTGCTCTACATGGTGGAGCTGGAGGATTATGAGGCCTGCAAGCCGCAGTCTTTCGATCAGCTGCGCTGGGAATGCTCCAGACCCTTCGCTCCTCATGCTCCAGAGAAGTTCTCTGAGAAGTTCCAGCGCTTCACTCCCTTCACTCTGGGCAAAGAGTTCCGCCAGGGAGAAAGTTACTACTATATTTGTAAGTATTCACGCGCATATTTACACACAACCTCAGTACACAAAAACTCCGTCCAGTAGGAACCGTCCAATAGCGTAGGATCTGCATGTAAAAATCCTGTTACTTAGTATTTTTATTGGTACAAATAGTACACATGCCTTTTTATACATCTAACAAAACTAGTATATTTGAGGCTTCAGCAGAAATAAAGATCAAGATTCAGGAATTCAGGTTTATAATCAGATAGTGGTAATGTTAGTAGTGTATTAGAATCAGATTGTAAATGTTCTCTCTCCTCTCCACAGCCAAGCCTCTTCACCATCATGGACAGGAGTGTTTGAGACTGAAGGTGGATGTGGTTGGACCTCACGGTAAGAATCACTTCAGTTCTTTGCGTTAGCGATCACGTTTTCGAATAATCATTGCCTTCAGACTTTACTGGATTACAAAAACTGCTGTCATCTTACTAAGACCTCAACATTATCATTTAATGCTCTAGGTTCTAAGAACAAGAAGTCAATGAAGGAAGAGGCGATAGAAGGAAAGCTCGCTGCCGGTGGCGTTCACAACCCATCTAACAGGCTTCCAGCAGGTGAGCATTTGTAATCTGTCACTCTTCTCCTCTCTTCTGTCAGCACGTCCATTTGCTTTAGAGGCTGTAGAATTCCAGAGACCTCTGTAAGCCGAGGTGTAAGAGTGTGACTTTAGTAACATAGTTGTGAAATGTTCTCATCTTCCTTCTCTCTTCTGCTTTCAGATGACCCTATTGCAATGAGCCCAGTTGTGCAGAGGAGTGTGGGCAATTCAAGCATTCATGTGGCTACAATCTCAATTTTCCTCACGTTGGTTTGTGTATCGCTCAGTCTGCTCCTCCACTGAGCCTGATCAAGACTTTATGGACTCAATGGACCTTAATGCTGGTGCTGGTTACCAGCTCTAAAAAAGATTTTATACCAAGAATTTTTTTATACGAGAAACAGACTGAAGTTTTGGTGCTGTGTGGAAGTTGCTGAGTGATGTGTTTGTGAGAGTGATGTGACCAGGGAATGGTGTTTTTAAAGAACCTTCTCTTTCTGCCTTTTTTAAAAAAGTATTTACCATTCTGAAATCTTCTCCAGCTCTTTTTATATTAATTTTGTAGACTGTGTGTGTTCCTTCTCCCTAAAAAATCATCACAAATGTATTTACCAATGTAAAACGATTGTAAAGAGAAAATCTTATAGACTGGAGAGTTTCTTCACCAATTACCTGTTTAACTGGAATTGTGATCACAAGGGTAAACAAAAGGCTAGATTAAGTTCATCTCTTTACCAATTTATAAACCTTTGAGTCAAAGATCACAGGTATTATCTCAACCGGACCTGACCTTGCACCTTATAAAGAATTGATGTTTGTGCATATAACAGTGTTTTGTAAATCTAGAACTATTATAAAGCATTGGTGTTTTCCTGTGTTTTCTATCTTGTTGCTGTTGTTTTAGTTGGTTTTTGTGATGTAATGTGAACACACCCTACAAAATATACTGGCACTAATTCAGAAAGCCACTAATCA
>JAZGTJ010015890.1:0-13059 GCA_036877575.1 Botia almorhae | reverse complement strand
ATGATTTTCAAACATGGGAGTTGTTGGTTTATGAGGTTACTTGTTTGTTTCTAAGACACTTTGTGTTACAAAATGAAAGTGTATGGTCTAGTCATATTTTGCATACTTAATCATTATGCTCAAATAATCGTTGATGTAATTCCATATTTTTCTTTATGGTTCAAGCTGGACTTCATCTGCTATAATTGGCTATAGGATTGTGTTCTTATTGCAGTTACTTTGAGCCTGACAATATACGTGATTGTATAGATTTTTTGGTAATATATGGTGTATCTGAACCTGTACATTAAACGGAACAGAGCCTCAGAGCGCATCTGTGATGATGTTTAATTCAAAGCTCCCTCTCTCAGCGGCAAGGAAGGAGTTTCGTCTCTTTAAGCGCGCATACGCTCCCTTATAGCGCCTCTCCCCCTCTCCTCTATCCATCCATCGAAGAGCTGTTTCCCCCCTCCTCCGTCCGCTCATTTATCCTGTTCGGACAGTCTCCATCCTTTGACGGAAAAAAGAAGCAGCAGGGCGGTGGCAATCACTGGCGTGAGACCTCAATGGTCGGCATTTGGACGGAAATCCGAGCGCCAAACCTGGAGAGACAGGTAGGGCTCTTTGTTGCGATGCTGTCCGGTCGATGCCCACTATTCGTGAAGTGCCGGCTGCAAAAAAATGTGTAAGCTTAGTGTTTAATTTGAGGGCTGTGCCTACAGTATATGCCCTTGTAATGAGAAGGAAATCTCGCATTATTCTAACATTTTACAACAGGCTGGATGTTAATAAAAGGAATTGCTTGTGTCCTTGCTCATGTGGTAATTTTTATTAGCGGGTTTATTAGCGGTTAGTTAAAGGATGCCGTTGTGACTAATAGGTTATGCTGAACAAAACCTGCTTGTTCGCGCAGGTACAATAACCTATTTCACAGCGGTCACTTCATGGAGGACAACAGTGTTTATAACAACCCGTATGTTCCTTAACCTTATGTTATTCGATTTAATTGAAGGATGAAGCTATCAGGTACCGTTATATTGGCCTGAAGATGGTTTGCCAACTCTTGCGTTTCAAACTGTTCTATGTACTATTGCATCGTACAGAATAATATTGATATTTAGGGTCGCTTCACTATTATTCCACGTTTATATGATAATTAAAAACATAGCTGCTACCAAGTCAACTACATTCAAAGCTGTAGTTAAATCAGTGTGACGCTTAATGAAAAGAGGGTGTGGCACCGGGGGCAGTCGCGCGCGCTTCGCGTGGCTTGAGAAACTAATTAAGTGAAAGATGACGATGTTGAGACTTATGGAGAGAGAATGAGTGCGTGTGCGCCCGCGCGCACCGCGTTAGTTTGTAATAACAGAGCTGCAGGAACGCGTCGAGGAACACAAAGATACGGCAATGCAATTCAAAAAGCACTTTACTTGGTTATCGTTTTGTTAACCTATTTATATCGTTCTGTGTGTCTTCTTGATGCATGCATGTTGTTCAAAACGGAGCGTAGAACGGTTTCCATCTTAGTATATAACTAAGTCGAGTTGCTTTTCAGAATTCCCACGGTCATGAAAAGCCTGGAAGTATCAGAGAATGTTAAAACTGTATGTTTCATGGAAAAGCCATTGATAATACATTTATAAAAGTCATGGATATTTCTTGAATGAATATTTAAATTTAGTTTAGTTTAATTGCAGTTATGCTTGGCTATAAAATATTTCATATTCTAAATTGCTTTTGGGAGGGTGCAACCTGCCTGCAATCCATAGCGATTTCTAGTTTCTGACTGAAATGTTCTGTATTTGAGTGTTTTTTTAATCTTTATTTAGCACAATCACAAGCTGGAAACGTGGGAAAGTCATGAAAATTATTGGTTAAAAAGTGTGAAACTCTGGACTTTTGAAGGACGTTACTTGATATTCTGAAGTGGATAGCTGCACCACAGTGAACATGATATAAATTTAAATGTACTGTAATAAAATACTGCACGCTAATTTAGAAGAACAGTATTCGAAATAAGCTTGAGTGGATCTGTGGCCAAACCACAGACGTACGTTGTTCTGGGCGTCTATATCAATTACCATAAAGTTATTTACTAGATTAAAAATACCAAAATGTGAACTTTAACAATTTTGTTAGGTGAATGTAGAATATGCCTTTGGGTTTAAACATAACTAGGGTTTGAATAAAATGTGAGTGATGCTTGCGCATCTAAAACTCACCGACACAATAAGAGACCACTCATAAGTGTGTTATTCAGGTCCCTAGATATGATAAGAGTTCCTCTTTAAATGTAAATCAGCCGGCTTTTTTCACCTATTATATCTTTCAATCTGGTGAAAATTGAAGGTGAAAATTGAAGGTTTGATTGCTTGGAAGAAGAATAACACACCTGAGCTCAACAAGCCGCATGATTTGCGCTGTCATTTATGTCTGTGGTGTAAACAGTGCAGGGCGAGTTGTGCTTAAGTTTGTTCTGCCCTCTTATCCTGAGTACGAGCAATAGTAATTGTAATGCTTGTCTTAGCACCACTCATTAGCTGAAAAACCAACAGTTTAATTCCTGACAAGGTTGTTCATTGCTAGCAAGCTAGTCACTGCTGTAGCACAATGTTTGGACTAATTGCACCCAGCATGCTATTAATGACTGTATACTGTTAAGAGATATAATCTCTTATTGTCATTCTGCACATGCCTCCAACATGCTCTCAGCATTCCTATATAACATTTTTTGAGGTCCCCTGTTTACAGTATGCTGACATTTAATGCATCGTATCGCAGTACAGTTTTAAAACATTGTGTGGGAATGCAGGTTCTCGATTTCAAAGGTTTCACAGGTAGAACCTAAGGTGACAGTATTGGGAATGTAATTGGTGTAATCAGTGTAGTCAATAAAACTAAACATAAAGCACCAGACTCGGTGCTTTTCTTCCAATACTGTGCAATCAATGACCTCACAGACAGTGTGTGTAAACTCACAAACCTACAATAAAAATGACAGCGTGCAGGTTTGAAACTTCACGCATAGCTTGGGATATTATAGGCAACAAAAGAAGAAGATTTAAAAATCAACCAGACAGTGCCTTCTTAGACTGGATGTTACATAAACATCAGATTTAGACGTGCCTTGATGCTTTCGTAGCTCTTTATACTCCTTGTAAATGCAGCGACGGGTTTTTTAGCGGTTTGTTAAAGGATGCCGTTGTGACTAATAGGTTATGCTGAACAATACCTCTTTATACTCCTTGTAAATGCAGCATTTTTGGGACAGCTTTAGCATTTGCTAAAGTCTCATCTGTTTTGATAATGTTAATAAAGTTTCACAGCTTGCATTATAACATAATCATCTTAATCTTTAATATATACCTTGTAATTTGTGGCCTGTTTTCTCCCTAGACCATTACCAGATTCATCCTCTACTGTTAGTGTTAGCTTATTGCCTCCAGGGTTAATTCACTGATGACTAAAATGAGCCCCTCTTTCTTTCCTTCTTGCTGCAAGGCCAGGTTACTGAAAGTCTCTCTTTATTTAAGTTTAAAAGTGCCCTGTTAGTTGTGTCAGTCCACAGAGGAGATGGCTTGGATAGAGGAGAGTACCTGTGTTTGGGTCACAGGGATGGAAGGTTGTTTTGATGTTCACTCTGGCTAACAGATGGAGAGATGCTTCCCATGGGAGCTTATTTGCCTATATATGTGTGGGCCTGTTGTGTGTTTGAAGTTCCGTTCTGACAGAACAGAGGAATGTAAATTATTCACAAGGCAGTTTAAGCTTTGTGGTGTAGAGGGTGGCAGCATGACTCGGCTTGATTGCAGTGAGTCAGCCCAATTTTCTCCTGCAGCTTCATCAGATCCACTGACATTTTTTAAATGGACAACCAGGTGGAAAATGAAGGGGAAGTGCTGCAAAGTGTATAAGGAGGCACTGATACCTTGGAGGTAAATGTAGCTCTGCATTCCAAAAAGTCTGATTTGCCCTGGCGCACAAAAAAACAGTTTTCAAAAACTAGTCGACTATTTGGTTTGCAGGAAGATATGTATAATTAGGCTGGTCTGGGGTTCACCTGGCCCTGATTGGATTCATTTGCATACGACGCGGTCTCGCATTCGAAGCAGCCAGGCGCAGCACAACTGAACAAAACAGAACGTGGGAGTCTTAAGACACGCTTTCAAAAGTCGGCGCACTTTTAACTTGACACGCTGTCAAAACGCAACGCTCAGGGCGGGATGCTTAAAAATCGGCGTGAGATGCGATGGCCTGTCTGGATAGGTATTTGCTGTAGTGGAGGTGCTTTAAAGAAGGCGAATTTAAAATGCGACTGTTGTATCGCTTCGCTCCTCTTAACCTGCTATAATTAGCGCTGCATGCTAAGGCAAGCATCAGTATTATGATGCTCAAACTGAGAGTTAGTGGTTTGTTTCAAACCTCCAACCCTTAGGTGTTTGTGTGGCTTATTTAGGAAAGTAAGCCATATTTTGGGAAAGAATATCACAGAAACATAGGCTAGAAAGCAGTCAGTTAGGAGCCAACCAAAACACCCGAGCAACTGCTTACACCATGAACCATGAAGAACATGCTAGCAGCTGCAACGAGACATTCTGGCAATCACCCAAAACACAGAGTCATTGATTTTTGCACGTCAAGCACCACTTGTGTCTCCAAACCATGTAAAAATGTAGGTGATGTTGGTAGCTGTAATTTATTTTCAAAATATCTCATATCTTGACTGTCAGCCAGGCTGAACCGGAGTTGATCAAGACATATTCTCATGTTCAGACTGCGTGTGTTTTGATGTGTCAGTGCTGACAGATGTGTGCTTAACATTTGTTTCATTTTACAGCCCCCTCAGTTTTGAAAACAGAAACGCTCATTTGCATAACCCTAATGAGCCCGTCTGCATATATGCTCGTTACAAAGTCCATTTGATCTCACAGTCTAGCAATACATCTGCAGCGTGGCTGAGGCTTGTGCTGGTGAGGTAAATGAGAAAGATGTATTGACAAGTGAATGAGTCTGGCCAAAAGAGCTGCTCAGTCATTAGCGAATTGAGTTGGCTACTTTGGTGCCATTTTAAGAAATTAGTTTAATCAGTAAATGAGCATTTTGTTACTCCAGGCAGTCTGCCACAGCGCCTTGCTGGGCCTGACAAGGGCTTAGCTATGATTTTTCTCATACACATTTTACTTTTGGTCTCATATTTCACAATGCACCAGCTTTCTGATAAATCTGTAGTTTAAGTTCTTTATTTTAAACTTTTACCTTGTTAAAAGCGTAACTTTTGAAATATTACAGTTAGTGGCTTTTTAAATATTCTATAAGTGCTTCCCTAATGCTAAAAGTTCCTCTCTATGAAAATTTTAAAAAGCAGCCAAGCAATGGTGCACAGTTGGTTAGGGCTTACTGTTCATTGTTTAAACGAATTTATTTGACCCGCATACTTATCAAAGCAGGAGCAAATGCAAATTTTTGAAACTCAGTATACTACGTTGCAAGACCTAAAAACAGCAAGCCCCACTGATTAACTATATTCTGATGTCAGTCATCAAAAATGCCCACTGGCATGAATTCTTATTTGATTCATTTTTCTTTTCTTTTGATGTCCACTTTCTCCATTGACAGTTCTCCATACGTGTTTGTATTGCCATGGCAACAGAATCTTTACAAAGAGCACCTCTCTTTGTTGAAGCTCTTTTTTACCTTGTTGCCGTAGCGTTGCGTAGCTTTTTGTTGTCGTTTTCCTGTCGTTTTCTTTAGACAGGTTCATAAAGCATGCCTCCATCAACATGTCAACTCAAGGTCTGTCATTGTGTCACACTGGATATTTTCAAGTAGCTTTTTGTGACAGTGATGAAAATAACTATAATAAAGGTGGTAAACATGTTTTTCCCAACACAACTTGCTTTCATTGTGTATAAAAACACTAAGTAAAATTAATAAACCTAACCTTCTGGCAATACCGATTTCCTCTAGGATCTCCTGTAATTTGTGATATGGCAAAATTATATGATAAAATGATCTCCATTTAATTATTTGTCCATATCTATTTGTGTCTTATCTTATTGTGTAAGTCTACAGAGAGGCACATTTCATTAGAAATGTATGGCGTGTCCTTGGAAGAGAATCTATGTCTGATTCAGTATGCATTTATCTGCATGCCCTTGAACTGCTCTGTGATCTCACATGGCATGTTCTCCCATACAGAACACTGATGTATGAAAATATATGTAAAACATATACACAGTATAACATCAATGTTTATATATGGACTTTTTGTATATATGTACATACTTTGTTAAAAACTAAAAAACACTAAAACAAACCCAAAAATGTAGTTTTACATAGTTAATTGATATATAATATTTTTGGTGAGTAGCTTGAATTGTTATTTCACAAGTACGTATCTGTTAGAAATGTTTTATTTGCTTCATGCGCAAACACTTTATAATGTAAATCGCAAACTAAAAGTGGAATTACAATAAATGTCCACATATATGAACTAAATATATATCAATATATCTTATACAGCCATTTTATGACCAATTTAGATTTCTGTGTGGACTTAAAGGTGCAGTCTGTAACTTTTGCCTCTCTATCGCCATCTCTATTTAAAACATAAAAGTTGCAAGTTAATTGCAGTTATTTTCTTACCATAGATGACAAGTTTAAATTCCCTTGAGCTTTACAGCTCAAATGATAAATCATCATTAGAATCTTACCGTTGTGAATTGGGGTAAAGGAGATCGTTTTGAACGCCGATCTGTAATGTACTTGCTCAATAACTGATTTCTGTTCATTTTAACCAGTGAAGTTTTGGATTACAGCATTAACGAATGATGTCATTAGTTTTGGATACTCATACTTTCTTCTGTAATTTCTGACAAGAAATTCTCTGCATCAATGTTTGTGGTTATGTAGCCATCTACGCTACAGATAAAGGCCAAAGCTGTACCACCACAAATGCTGTTATACAGAGTTTTTCAGGGATGGCCTTTCCACAACCTGGAGAGATGTTCCTTTGGTTGAGCAGTGATAGAGATGTTTGTTCACACTGTAACAGGACGACATTTTTATCGCAGCCAAGCAATAAAAAGCCTCTCTGGTTTGAGGTTTTACACTCTCACTGAGAACCTTACAGCTTGGCAGCTTTTCTATTTAACTCCTGTTGCTTCATGTGATGCCTTTAAGAGACTCGGGCAACATCCCTCTGAATTGATTTCGGTGGGATTTAGCTTAAAACCGCTGACAGAGAAGTCTCATTCTTGGGACAAGGACGTTTCCGAGCTGGACTCCACCTCACTGTCGCATCAGCCAAACTTCAGTCAGGTTAGATTGATGGATCGGAGGTAAACAGCATTAATATGAAAGCTTCAATTAATTTGAGAGGGGCCGTGTATGATGTGCATGCTAATTAGGTGCCCTGAAGGAACCTGCTTTATTTTTTTGTTTTGCTCCTCTAAGAGACTGATTACACTTATGATGTCCTCATGTCTTCTGCCACTATTTGAAGGCTCATTGGCTTGAGGTTGCAAATGAATCCAGAGTTGGTTTGTTTTCCTGCACATAAGCCACTTTTCATTCATGTAAGTAAACTTGTTCACTTGTTTAAGAAAGTAAAGGGGTATTCTGGCCCATACTTAGAATTTATTCTCTGCGTTTAACCTTTTCAGTTAGTACACACACAGTGTAGTAGAGTATCTGTGAACACACACACACACACACACAGCAAACCGTGAACACACACCCAGACCAGTGGGGAGCAATTGGGGGTAAAATGCCTTGCTCCAGGGCTCCTCAGTTGTTTCCTGGCGGCATTTGGAGTCAAACCAGCAACCTTCTGGTTACAAGTCTGACATGCTAACCACTATGCCACAACTGCCCCATTTATAGAAGCACTGTTTAAACAGATTGTTCAAAAGATACGTGCGCTAAATAGACCTTGCAAAACTGGGCTGTAAAACCCTCCGATTTTTATATAAATTTACTTAGTTGATAGTTAGCTTTTTTTTACAGTGGAACGCTTTCATGCATTGAACACTGTGTTTGTGCCTTTTAAAAGGACAACAGAGTGAATTGTAGATGTAGTAACAGCTCATTCAAAAAACATCTTTGGCCATCACCCTGTCTGAGTGCAGAGGAGAAACCAAGAGGGGAATTTACTAAGAATCAATTGCATGTGCTTATATTATGTTTTATCTACATGCACTACACGTCTGTTGTAGCACACGACTCAGTAAAGACATTATGCAAGTCACGATTTATTAAAATGCCCAAGCATGTCCAAAACATTACTGCTGAATTTAACTTTCACAGCACAATTTCCTATCTTGCAGGCTGATTCTGAGTATTGCAATGTAGCTGTGGAGGATGCAGCAGACTACTGTAATTTGGCATACTTCACTGGGACTGCACAGCACTGCTCCCTCAGGCACCTGAGTGGGCTTTTTTAAATGTGTAACGCCCTTGATAACACTGTTAGTCTGGATATGCCCAATTACTGCTGCCATGATCAACAAACAATTTACGCAAACAAGTAAAATTCTCACAGTAGTGCAACATTCATTTATAACATGGATGACATTGACTTCATTGAATATAAATTATTAATATATAATACGCCCAATTTACATAACAAAAAATGTTATTCACATTTAAAAGATGACTTTACTTTATTCAAAGGTATACTATTAAGGATTTCTTTATTTATCTTTCTGTATTAAAAATGAGGAAAACAATAATAGCCAGTACATAAACCAATAACAAATAAATACATTCTTGTCTTACCATATCACGTGGTAAGCATACAATGATTTTAAATTTAGAGCTGTTGGGTTTGATTAGGTAAAAATTTGTAAAAAAAAACGCTCCTGCTCAAGTAAGATGCAATTTTCCATTTAACCACAGATGGCGAAAGAGAGTCTAGCATTTCATAGTCTCCCGGCACATTTTCAGTGCATGTAACACCTGATTAAACTGGAATGAGGATGGTATAGTAGTTGTAAGTGAACCGTTAGTGAATTCTCCACAGAGAGACATTAGTCATTGCGTCTGCATCGTGCACATTTTGTCATTCCCCTGAAATCATTTTGTGTGAACTGTTGACATGTTTGTCTTGAGCTACTAGAGCCTGTGCCCTGTTCCTTTCTCCCAAGCTGGCATGAATTGTGCCATAAATGATGGATTCCTTTAGCAGATTGCTCTACAGATGAGTGATTGTGCTCGGAGCTACAGAGAACCGGTCCGTAGCTGTGTAGATCCATTTCCCAACAGCAAGGCTGGGGGAAGAGAAAGGGACGACGCTAGATGACAAATAGCATTGTGTGGCCGTCATTTTGCAGAAAATTATTCCCCATCATTTTACTGCCGCTGAGGGCATTTATCCACGCGGACTGGCGTCTTGAGCAACGCTCTAAAAGAACTGCTATAGAGGTATTGGGTTTAAGTGTTTATTTTGTATGTAAACATTGTTTAGATCATATTTAAGTATTAATGTTAGTTTTTTGGTTTGGTTTGGTCAGAAGTTTGGTCTAATTGCACTTCTGAAAGGCTACACCGAGTGGCTGATTGCAAACTGATTGGACAAGCAAAGGGGTTTGACAGACGAAGGCAAAAATAAATCCTGTGCTCACAAATGTACTTTGAAATACTTTGAAATAAACAGTTTGACAATTACTTATTTTGTTGAAACAGTCATTTAGATTACCAATTGGCACTAGTGAGAATAGATTAACTGCCCCAGTTTCACCTGATGATAGTGTCCCAAACCTCATTTTGTGTGCAGTAGTTATTCTAACCACTAGCTAGCAAGCTCCTATGTGCCTTTTGCTAATAATGCTTTGAAAGTCATGAAGCAAGAAACAGGACATTTTTTTTTCAGGAAATAACTACAAAGCTTTTAAGTAATGAAAGAATTCATTATATAATATCTGGGCACACTATACAGTACATGCCTCAGGATTATGTGGTTGTCCTTCTGAGTAATGATGCATCAGATTAAACCACTTGTAATTATGCTGTCCATCTTCTGGCTTTAGTCATCACTGTGTGGAGCGCTCAACACGTTTCTTTTTTATGTGTGTTGATTGTTGAGTGGTAGAAGGTTACTGTTTTTATGGTGCCATGTGACTGAAGGAAAGGTTTGCCTCTTTTTTATGTCACTGGTTACATCAGAATCACTTCTCCATGTGCCCATATGGCCTGGGGACATGCCAGATCACTCCTGTGCCCCCAAATGTGCAGCATGACAGAATTGGCAAATTTGGAAGCAGCAGTCTTTCTCCATAATGTTGGTTCTCGATAATCTCATGATCACTGCAAAGATTATGCAAAAGACATTTGTGCGTTTGTGATTTATGACGGAATACTGGATACATCTATGCAAACACACACTGACAAACACACGCAAATTAACTGTTGTTATGGAAATCTATGACATCAATATTCCATTATTATTGTTTAAACCTGACTTCTGACCGTTTTATAAAAAGCAAACCAAGAAATGGGCGTGTGTACAAACAGCGTTCTGGCTGCGGATCAGCTTCAGTTCTCAGTTTACCACTCAGACGCGATGAGCCAGCTTGATCTCTCTATTGGTGATTTAATGGCCCATCATCTTTAGTGTCAAATGTGGTTTTGATCACAGAGACTGTTGCTGGAGGAGACGATGCATCTAACAGCAAATTCTCTCCTCAGCCCAGTCATGAATGTTTAATACTACAGAAAGGTCTCAAAGAACGCATCTAATTACTGCTGTTCATTTAAAGCTCCAAGCAAATAATTATCTTGTTGTTTAGAATTATTATGGAAATAGCCACTTGATTTAAATAGTTCTCCCAAAAATAGAAATCTGGCATCATTTACGTTCACCCTCATTTTGTTTTAAACATGTAATTTGTCCTGCGGAACACCAAACGAGAGTTTAGTCAAAATGTCCATGCTGTTTTGTGCACATAATAAAAGTGTATATGCACTGACAAGCTGCATTTAGGAGAAAAGGCTACAGTATATTTTACTACAGTACACTACAGAGCACTACAGTATATTTTACTGCTATAAAATACAATAGTAGTACAATAGATTTATGTGAGTTATACGCTGAAATTGGGAAATTGAAGTTATTGCTCACTGAAAATCATCCTGTCGCTCAACAATGCATTGCTCAAGAGTCACATTTTAGTTTGTTCTGTGTATGCAGATATGGTGCATTAACAGTTTTGGGCATTAGATGTTATTTTTAGCATGCGTCATAACCACATTGTGCAATGCAAAGTTTGTAAGGCGGAGAGGAACATTTCCAGTGCAATTTAAATTTTGGTCAATTTCTCACACAAATAACAGCTTCAGCTTCAGAACCTTGAAATATATAGTGTAATGTTTCACGAAAGCCAGAACGTCATACAGGTTTAAAATGACAAATTAAAACGAGGGTGAGAAAATAAAAACAGAATTTTGATTTTTGATTGCACTCACCCCTTTGTTAGAAATATTTCTTAGACTGTAACTTGGCAGTCTAGAACACGCTCATTGTGGCTCTGCAGCTTCCTTTATTTGTGGTGGTAATGGCTTTTCTTTTTTCTTCCAACAAAGACTTTAATGTAGACATGATATTGCCCGCAATGGTGTAAATTAGACACAGTAACATGATCCAAAAGCCTAAGTGTTAAAATATCCCCTAGTGCCCTGAGTTTGCCACATAGTATTTAAATAATTATTTGCTGTATAATTGTAGCCATGTTTGTCAAAAAAGATTTTTATCATTGATTTTAACATTTGTTTGTAAATTTGTAATTTAAAAATCTGACCAACCAATCCATTATAATACCCCTTGAGGAGAGCAATTGAGACTTAAAAGCATCTTAAAAAAGACAGAAGTGGAGTCACACCATGGCAGATTTTTTATTATGCTGATTGGGTGTGTATTGACCAGAACAGCCATTCATGTACAACGATCAGGGGATGAAAAAGATAACTTTAGAGAAACAAATCTCATGCGTGTTACTTTGTTAGATCAGAGGCCTTGCGATACATTTTATCTCACCTTTAAATAATTTTACAATCGTTCAAACACAATAAACAGGCCTCGCTTCGGAAATGTATCCGCTTGCCTGTTTTTACAAAGGAGTTGTGAAGTTGTGAAGGTTCCTGTGTTACAATGAACACTTTTAATTAATTCCTCAATGATTAGATACGTTTTCCTGGTTAGTGACAAGCCTTTGAAAGTTTTGTGCGAGGAGCAGAAAGTGAAGCAGATATCCATAAGCAGAACTGTATGTCTGTATGTATGTGTATTACTTTGTCTGAAATAATTGCTGCTTGTTAATTTTAGACGGGCAGATTCTGGCTGCATACGTTTCAGATGATTTCTCTGCTGTTGATGGTCTGACACTGCTGTGCAGATAATAGAGTTTTGCTATGCTGGTCTTTCATTATATCAACTATCTAGACAAACCCACCATTAAATGGCATTTGAAACGAATGTCATGGTGGTTGTGATATAAAAATCACAAAGATGAGGAATTAACAAAAATAGTCTTTAATACATAAAACTTATGGGAAAAAACAAAACACACATTAACATTCATGTGGGACAGGAACACATAGAGTATATATACACACCCGGACTACTGGGTTAATTAATGAACAGGAGAACTTAAGGGACACTAACATGGGAAAACTAGGTCAAACAGGACAAAACCATAAAACACAATGAAACAAGATTTACGTAACAGTGAAATGTAATTGGTTGCTTTTCATGTTTGAAAATTCTTTTTGGCCTAACCGGGCAGTGCTTGACCCGAAACCTTTATGATAGGAATGTTATACCAGAAGATGTTGATCTGAATATACATTTTACTTGGCGAACGCACTATCACTGTTTCTTTATTCCGCCTCACCTGTTACCTCACCAACTCTGTGTATTTTCCTTGGCAATCAAAAGTGCCTTTTGTTCAGCAATCAAACATTTTCTTCTAAGTATAATGATGGTCTAATCAGCATAATATGCTAAACCACAATTGTAAAAAAATCACAATTGTATTATAATTTTCAAAGGTAAGTATCCCAGGTGTTTAAACTCAAAAGAAACTT
>JAZGTJ010015889.1:0-13059 GCA_036877575.1 Botia almorhae | reverse complement strand
TACAACTTAAAATGATTTGTTTGCTTGTTTTCAAGAAGAAAGTTAATAAAGGCTCTCGGTAGATAATAAATGTACAGCCATGGGATGCTGGCAGCCATCATTAGAGTACGTGAGGAGGTGAGCCAGAGGTTACAGTTCACTCACACAGTTCACTGATCAAACACTACACAATAAACCCGACAATCTTTCCCCAAACACCATTGAGCACGAAATGGTGAGTCATTTGGTTAAATCACAAAATGTAATGGTGAAAATTGGACTTAAATTACACCTGATATTTCCACGTGGCAAGTCAGTGACGGAGTTTTGGGGGGAATGAAAACAAAACAAAAGCAGATATCGCATGAAATAAATGTATGTTTTATCTTTATATAGAACATAGACAGAATGAATGTATATCCATATATATTATTATATTACTCTTTACTTGCCTTTAGGCTTATGAACATTAATCTAAAAAGAAAAAGTAATCAGAGAAAGAATATAATTGTTTGCAATCTGGATGGGAATCTGAATGTTAAATCCATTAACAAATCCCCATTAAAGTTTTGTTTGGAGATTTTGACACAGTTTTCCAGTTGAACACTGTAGAAACAGGAAAATGTTATTCAAAAATATTCTATTATTGAAAAAACAGCAACATTTCCCGGCATTGAGGATTTACCTTGTCAGTCCAAGTTACAAAAATAAAACATGAAGGTTTATTATAATGGAAAGTACAAAATCATGTCTACATGAGAACAAAAAACTTGAGGAATTTGTAAAACCAAATAATATTTTTGGTGGTAAAAATATTATTTCATGAAACAGGTTTACAGCATGATGTCAAAGAGCTATATTTACAAACCATTAAAGTTGGGTTACAAATACAAAACTATTATTGTTTTCATTAATTTCCACATTTATTTGTTATATATTGAAGTTAAATCACAATTGTTACACACTTTTAATTGTAATTTCCTTCTGGCAGTCACTGATAGAGGTTTAAGACTGTGAAGGTAAAGGTCATGGCTGTCTGGGATTTGTTCAGGAAATGACATCACACCACTTAGACTAATAACACCATGTCTTTAGCTTTTAGAATGTAGATCTGAGAGAAACTGCAGTCCCTGCTAACAATTTTAGGTTGTAAGAACATTTCCGCAATGTTTCCAAAGCATTAAACATGTTGTTTTGAAAGTTCTAGTAACGTTCCAAATGTCCATTTTAGACACTGTATTAACATTATTGCTTTAAGTTATTAAATTTTTTTTAAATAATGTAAAATTTGTATATTATTAAATTTTAAATTGTTAAGTATTATTGCTAATATATATGATAAACGTTAGGCGTAAAAAAATGTTTTACTAACAGGACTGCGAAAATGACGATAACTTTGAGAGAACTTTTAGAGAACATTAGCCAATGTTCTGAGAACATTCCCTATTAGCTGGGACGTTCCATTGTCACACGAGCAGACAGCTTAAGACTCTGAAAATGTTGTTTTTTAGCTTTTAGGAATGAATAAAATGCCTCAGAAAAAATGAGGCTCCTTTCAAAATATGATGAGAATTGGATGAAAAGCTTTTTTCTTTCTCATTGTTGGGAAACGTAAGACACACAGGCACCAAAAGACGACTTAAACTCTAACCACAAAACCATCACAGCTGATGCATGGCAAACGCTGACAGCTGCATAAAGTGACTATTGTGATGACAAGAGTGGGTCAGAGACGTGAATAAACATCCAATCTCCAGGAAAACTGCAAAGCTCTTTTGTTTGTTTTGCTGAACAGCTTCTTGTGGCAACTTCCACACTCTTCAGAATGGCCCTTTCGTTAAGAAACAATTGTGTGAACCATCTCACACAAAGAAAGCAATTAATATTTCATAGGTCTCCTGGACTTTACTGACAGAGGTTAAGCGTAACTATATAGTGAAGCATTGAGGAGTCATAACCCAATTAACAACACAGAAATCCACTGTGGAATTTTGGGAATATTTTTCCAACACGCGCCCTGCGTGAGCAATTGAGGTAAATCAGGCGGTCGTAAGAGCAATTGAACTCCATCTTTGCCCAGCCGGCCCTTTACTTGAGGTACTTCAAGAGGCCACTTTGCACCACAAAAGACAAGAAAATCCCATGACCACCTGCGTGAACTTCAGCACAAGGGGGCACATGATGAATCTGTAGAGGGCAGGCGAGAATTAAGAGGAATCTTGCAAAAAAGTATTTATTGAGACTAATTCTGTGGTGGAAGAAAAATATTTGATTAGCTTAGCAGCGAGCAGTCGCTAGTGTTGATCTAGTCTGTGATGATATGGAGGGGAACAGCAGGCCTTTGTCTGCAGACAGAATGGCGCACGCTAAGGGGTCACCGCGGGATTCCAAACATCACAGACAGGCAAAACTATACACTGGAATTCCTCTCCCTCTATGAATGTTTTATTAGCCATGTGAACAGGTCAGAAATTCAGTCCCGGCTTACTGGCTGAAGCCTGAATCAACTTGAATGTGGTTACCGTGATCAAGACAGTATCAGCTTTACAGCTAAAACAACACCATGCTAACGTTCTGGAGAAAGATGCGGTAATGCGACGCACGTGTTGGAGGGCAAAGAGACACTAACAGTAGAGTAACGCAGACAACTCTTAACTGGAAAACTCTCTGGAGACGCTTTTGTTTCAGCTGCGCTCGTTTGAAGATTTTCACTCTGTGGTTACATCATGCGGTCCACAGAGTTAAAAGCGCTTTAAAAATAACAGCGGTTGTCTTCTGACTTGTTCTTTTTCTGATGAAAATATCTTTCTCTCAGCTTTTGTTGTGTCAAAAACGCCAAATGTTTCCGAGAAGCTCTAATGGGCTGTTGTGAATCTTTAACTTAAGCATAACTTGAAGATATTTAGTGCTTGGATAGCCCGCAGTGGCTATCACAGAATTTAATGTTGCTATCCTTAGATAAAAAGCAGCACAGCGTTCCTTCAATGATCTCCAATGGAATGTCAGTTTTCATTCTGTTATTTAACAGGCCCGACCGTGGACCACCAGGTAAGACTTCCCAGGCTCTGAATCAATGTTGGCTTAATGCTTTATTGAGGTGTTACATTGACAGCTTTTCCAGAGGAAAAGTTCAACACGTCTCTCAAGTAAACACACACGCACACACACACTGTATTCTAATACCAAACCACCAAATCTAAAAACAACCACAACCGGGAACAGACTTTAGAGAACATTCCAGAAACAGGTCTAACCCAGCTAACAGGGGACATTCTCAAAACGTTGGCTATCGTTCTCTAAAAGTTCTTTCATCAACATTGAACCACTTTGAAATAAAAAAAAAACATGTACTGTACTGCATTTATGTGCAAAAACTAAATCAGACTCAGATTTACGTTTTTGAGACAAAACAAAGATGACAGAATCCTTTTATACAGTTTCTGAATGCCATTGTTTTAAACCCTGGATAAGATAAACAAATAAATTTAAATCAATGCACAAGCCAAACAAATGTTGTAAAACTGCAACAGACATGTTGCACGAATGTACAACATTTAAGAAATGCCGCCATGCTCTGCGAACACATTTGCTTTGAACCGAATGCTCTGGGTACTAAAACTGTTAACCTCTGTCTAATCTTACAGCATTACTGATGGTGTAAACAAACTTAACTGTCAAATAACCTTTCTTAAATTAAATGGAATACAAGAGGTGGGAATACAGAGTAGAAAAACATATTTTCTTGAGTACACTGAGTCATGCTGATGTTGTATCTTATTTAAGCAATAATAGCTTTTAGTTCTCTATATGATCCAACATTTTTTCCCACAATGCATTGCTCTGGGTCCACGGGGTGTCGTGTGTTGTCCCTGCAGGTCAGCGGGCTGGAGCAGATAGAGTCATTATTTGGTAAGTGCTCACACCAGCTGGTGTTCTCCGCCTGTGAATGAAGAGGTCTTCGTGGATTGTCGAGAACCCGCTGAACATGCTAAAAACACATCCACAACACGAGGAACTGAGAACCAAGATCTATGACGGTACAATCACAGCATTCCTTATATTCTGTCAAAGTCTTAGCCGAGAAACAGCCCTCGGAACATTCCAGCTAACAGTTTTAGCTTGTAAACTTTTCTGTTAAGTAATAAAAAATGTCCTAGGAACGTTCATAACATCCAGTTTTTTAGTTGTTTTAACGTTATTGCTTGGTTACGAAAACATTATTACAATTTTTTTAGTTCTGTAACATTTCTAAAATGTTCACTAACAACTTAGAATAACATTTTTGATAACTTTTATGGAACTTTTGGAGAACATTAGCCAACGTTCTGAGAATGTTCCTCGTGTGATAACGAGAGCCAAGCGTCTAATCGTATCCTTGATTGAGGCAGCGTTAAAGTAAACAGAGCAAAGCTGGCGCGTCTTGAAACAGGTTTTGAGGTTTTCAAAGACTTGTGTAGGCGAGGGCCCCTCGTGTCCAAGCAAAGCAAAACTGAATGAAGTGAAAGTGTAAATACCGAACCACGAAAGAATGTCATATATTTTTCAAGATTAAAAGAGAGCATAACTTTTTAAGGCAGAAAGGATAATAAATTTGCAGTGAATCGGAGATGTGTCTGTCAGCACGGGCCTTCTCGTGTTGTAAGAACAACACTTAACAGCACAGCAGTGTCTTAGAGACAACTGACAGCAGAAGATTGATGAATCTCCTTATTCTTGGTGGGACTTGAGCATCGAGTTAATGACGTGGTGCTGTTAACTGGAGAATAATTGCCATCAGATGTGGAAATGACAGCAGTCAGACCGCGGCAGGTGTGATGTGCTGCCTGCAGGTCTGATGCTCTTTACCTGGGAGATCAAAGCTGTCTCTTACCTCACAAGCAAGATCTCCTGTAACCCATGACCTCATCCTGCTCTCTCTGGTGACACAGCGTCAGTGAGAGTGTCGTAGGATATTCTGTTGACAGATATGTTTTTTTCAAAGATTTGAGGGCAGATATTTTTAAAACATCTGTCTAGATGAGGAACAGAGTAAAAAGTAAGTCTAATTCGAGAACACATGTGGGACACACACAAGCTGAAATTGTGAAAGCTGAAATTGTGTTTTGGGGATTTTTCTTTCATTGTAATCTCTTAACTTAGTTGGTAGGGTCGGTTGCACTCTTAAACATTTATGTGCAATTTTTGTTGCACAATATTTATAATGCCATATTTTTGTTGTATTTAATTTAGTTAGTTTTTACTCATATATAAATGAAGCAAGGCAAGATTTCATGTTCGCAGAAAATTTTGAGAGTTTGAATCCAGTTTGAACCTGTTTAAATTTCCGTGTTGTGCTTCTTGCTAGTCTACACTACATAAACAAAACTTCAAGGTGTTTTTAAATTACTGGAAAAACCATTTACCGTAACGGGGTGTCTGGTACTGTAAAGGCATTAAAAATAAATTTTAGAATATTTGTATGAACTTGAGAGGAACTAACTTTATACACCCACTACAAAGCGCCTCAGTTTGGATTTGAGAACCTAAAATTAGGTTCGAAAATACGTTTGAAAACAATTCTAACAACATTTGATGCAAATGCCACTTACTTTAAATAAATCATCAAATGCCACAACATCAGTCATTTTAAGTGTAGAGTTAAATGCACACCATTATTGCGGATAAGTTTCATTTGCTCAAAGGCTAAACTAGTTTTAGAAAGTTTTGCAGAATAAGCAGCTTTTTATAATGGCAACCGTTTGTTTGTTTTGCTAACCCGCTAAGATGGTTAAGGTCTGTGAAATGGCAGACTCTGCTTTAGGGCTGAATCAAAGATGATGCGGTCAGTTGCCTGTCGTTTCTTTGCGTTTATTAGTCACACTTACCCGCTGTGGCCTGCCGCTACAGCTCAGACTGCAGGTTAGACTAAAGGCCCACATTTAAATTCTGTCTCACAAACAATGTGTGTCAGCGAGCTTTATCATGATCAGTATGCAGTGGCATAAGGGCAGTTGTTGGCAGCTGAAGCGGGGCAGCAAACGGAGTCAGAAAAGTCTTCCAATTTATATTACAAAGCAAGAAATCTATTAGGTCCTCTTTAAATGAATGAATATTGAAAGAAAACGTTTTTCTTTAAATAGGTTTGAAACGTATGTAAACAAAGTGCTGACTTATGCCATCCGCCACTGGATATTATTGTATCTTAAGTTGTGTTATGGCAAAAATATCAATTAGTCATTTAAACAATGAGCCTTTTGCATAATTTGCTATATTGTTTTTGCAGAACGTCTTTTGTATTCTTTCTTACAAAAAAACAATGTCATATAAGTTTTGTCATCAGGTTAAATGTGATTCGTTTTCTGGGAGAAGCTGGATGTACAGAGCTTGAATTCTTTCAGAAGGAAGAAAACTGACACAATAAGGGCACAACCTCGTGCCAGTGGAACGTTTGTTCTGACGTTTCTTGTTCAAAGCTCTGGAGATTCATAACACTCGCATAAAAAAATGTTCCAAGTATCAAATTCCACGGGAGAAATAAAAATAGACACAAAGGAGACAATTGTCCACAGTATTGGTGTAAAGTTATAAAATTAGCTCAGCTCAGATCATTTAATCTTGGAAGAATGTAATGAGAAATCTTTGAAGTCATATTCAAACGACTGATCCTTGATTGCAGATTGTAACAATGCCGAGACCTCTCATTGAAACAACTGTGATATTAAAAAGAACTGAGATATTAGCCACACATAACTGTAGCCAAAGTAATGTCAGTTACTCTTACCAGCACCTATATCCGCTATTAAAAACACACTAGTTTTTAGTATGTATAGGATATGGCAATGTAGGAAGTTACAATATTGCCAGCTAACAGAGCTGAGAGCGTTCTCAGACCATTGGCTGGTGTTACCACAAAACCTTTTACTGAAAAGTTTAAGCTTTAAAATGTTCTTGCAGTAATGTTAGTAGAAAGTTTTATTAATGTTACATATCATATATCTCAAAACATTCTCAGGTTGTTAGTGAACTTTTAAAAAACATCATAGAATTAAAAAATGTTTCAAAAACATTTTTATACATTTTTATAACCAAACAATAATGTTAAGACAATGTTTAAAAAACTGGATGCTTTGAACGCTCCTAAAATGTTTTTAACATTTTTATTACTTCATGATAACATTAGGAAAACGTTCCTGCAACCTAAAAATTGTTAGCCGGGCTACCAGTGTTTTACAAAGGGAACAGCAGATGGCCTGGATTCAGCATCTGTGCCCTCTTCCACTTCTGCTATTAAAACAGGACGGGTGGAGGAGGGAAACTTAATATTACAACTCTGGCTTTACACTCTGCAACAAAGGCAACTGATAGTTCTCTGTTGGATGGCATTAATCACGGCATTGAACCTCTGTGTTGGCAGCAGAAAAGACGGCCGTTAAAAAGCAGCGTGCTTTCATTTACTGTTTGGTTCGGATCGTTAGGGAGATCAATGTTATCTCTGTGGTTTGGAACAGCTCGGTTTTCATCTGCTTCACTAACATCCATGATGGATTTCATGACATTATTGCTCGTCTATAACTTTTGATAACTTTTAAGTGTCTACAGAATTAAAGATAATACATGTACACAAGTAGCAGACGTTCTCATATAAAGTGACCATACAGCGCATTACACAGCGCTGGATTTGTGAAAAGTGCATTCCTTGGGAATTGAACCTGCAACCTTAGTGCTTCCAGTCTAATGCTCTTCCATTTGAACTACAGGAACACAGATGACAGACCTGCAGAACACGGTATACATCAACAGAGTCAAATAAGTTCTGACAGGTCAGCTGATCTGAGAGGAAAAAGAAGCTGAACTTTGAATATCTTCCCCTCAGCAAATTTCTGCCTCTCATGAAACGGCTGTTGTTTTTGGGAGCTTGGAAAATGAAAAGCTGGCCACAGACGCTTGGGGCTCGGAGACACATGTGCACTTATGGGGATTCTGTATATGCAAACCCATCACCCGGGCTTTGCTCATCATCTTTTTTCTCTCGTTTGCTTATTTTTCTCTGTTGTGCTGCTTTTGGATGAAAAAAGGCAAAAGGGTATTTAACTAAGTTGTTATGAATCAGTTAAGTTGTTTCTGAGGTAAACTGCCGGTCAAACAGGCAAATACACAACATACTTACCTGTTACACTCTTTGATGTGTCTTTTCTTAGCTCTCTTTCCAAGCTGCCTCATAAGTTCTCTCAGATCAGACAGGCTGATACGCCTGATTATTAACCAATATTTGGTGGACTGGGGGCGACAGCTCCTCCTTTGATTGGGCGAGTGATGAATTACGTGCGGTAACTGAAGCCGAAACTACCACACGATGGGAGGAGACTGTGTGTGTTTTATGAAGAGACAGAGCAGCTCTCATTTGCTATCGTCTCTGTCGAAGGCTTCATTTAGACAGAGGACTGGTGTGTTACAGAAGGCCGAAAAACAATCTGTGTGTCTTTTATTATTAATGAAGTAACAACAGTGAAATACATGTCAGAAATACGCCATGTTCCACAACTTTCATACTGTATAAACCTGTTGTAAACTAATATGTAATAAACTCCAGACACTTCCTCTGGTGAACTTCCTTTTAACAAAATTAATTTGCTTACGTTATAAAAACATATGTCCAAACGTTTCAAAATAACATTTTAAAAGTTTTTGTTGCTTAATGGAAACGTTAGGGAAACATTCGTACAACAAATTGTTAGCTGGGTAGCCGCTCAACATCATTTGATGTCGTCTGTATGACAGTCGACCCATTTCTGATCTTTAAATGTGTGATATTTGAGAGTCCGTCTCTGACCTGCCTTTGTCTTTATGAATCCAGTGAGATGATTCGCTTCCAGATGAAACAGTCTCTTTAATGACCGGGAAGATCCATCGTACAAATTGTGGCTATCACGATTAATGCATCCAATTAAATAAAATGCTAAATGAAAGCGGTAAGGAAAAGCACAACTCTCCTGTTCTTTAAGCAGAAAACAAATGACCTGGATTAGAGGTCTTATCATTTCTATCTCGTAGATCAGAGCTCCTCTGCCTGTCAAAGTCATGGTTTAATCACAAAGGTAATTTGAATTCACATTAATGAAAACAAATGACTCCCAGAACGTTTAGCTCCCAAAGTAATAAATTATTATTGCTGCCAACAAGCACATCCCCCTGCATTTTTCAATGACACCCCCCCGGTTGAGTTGCTCCAGGCTAGCTCCCTTTGATGAAGATAAACGATCTTCCAGTGGAAGTCAGAGTGTCTGCTAGTTTCTTGTGATAGTTTTCTAACTTGGGCACATCTTCTGTGATGTGGGACATGATGTATCTGTCTTTCTCTCCAGCTTGACATCCAGTAATGTAATTGAAAGCAGGTGCTACTTACACTTTTGACTGGACAAGAATATTAACAAACAGAGGACAGTCTCTTGATCAGAAAAGCCATTTTCCACACAGTGATTTAACATGTAATTAACATCATGTTGACATGTTTTCTTGATAAAAGTCAAAGGCGGGGTTTTACTTTGCAGAGCACTTAGATTAATCAAGCTCCTGCTGGTTAACAGTTTCACTGGCGTCCTCTCCATCTGGAATTATGGGTAATTGGCACCTCCGATCGCCCCACAAGCCAAGAAATCTGTCGTCCAGTGTCATCACCCCCAGTCCTGCCACCAAGAGTCGCCAAAAGTTTCCTCATTCAGCCCCATTGACGCAAACCCCGGATCTCCTGGTTTACACTGCACTGTAAACCATCTTTTAGATTTAACTGCACTGTAAACCATCTTTTACCTTTTAAAGGTGATAAACAGATTTATCACCTTTAAAATAATATTTCTTGTCCTTTACAAACTATAAAAATTATCCATTGACCTAAAGTACACAATAGCATGTCCCGTGAACTGTTTACACATGCCTACATCACACGTTTTCACAGGGATTTATGATCTAAAAACACGCAACCTAATGTACCTTTCCGGGTAGATAACTGGGGTTATGTTAGACCTCATCTCCACAGCGGAGGCTCAGACTGCAAAGGAACATCATTAGCTGTAATCGCTGACGGTAAACATTGCGAGAAACATGATTTAACTGCTCCTCAAATAAAGGTGTTCAGTTTAACAGAGCAGAATCTGAAGGGCACGTTGCCAAACCAAAGTGTTAATGACAGGCGATCATTCAATTACTCACTCCCTGGAAAAACTTAGCGTAATTGTTCTAGTGTCGTGGAAAATTCGTCTTTTTGAAGATGGGCCAGAACAGAGGCCAGCCAGTGGAACAAAAAACAGATGGTTTCTCCAGCTAAAACATTACAAGCAGTTTTTTGTCCCCACATAATTAAAGCGAATCGTTAGCTCAGAGACGTTAGGTGTTGAGATAGCAAATAAAAACGTTTGAGGTCATTGGACAATTGCATGAATGCCACACGTGAGCTTAGATCTTCTGATGGAGGAGGACAGGCAGCCCGTGTGTACAAGCAACCCAATCCCACCTCAGAGAAGCTAACGGGTCTTTGGCTCTGGTTAAAAGAACATTTTCATTGTCAATCAACAGTGTCAATCAAAAACATCTGTCAGTCACTGAACAGAACAGGTCAAGGCTAGCAGGGGATCGAGCTACAATATGTCCCGCTCAATCAAAATGAAACACCATCTCTATAAGCTCTACAAGCCTGGCTTCTTCTGATCTACTGGCAAGCCTTATACTGAAAAATAACCCCTGACACCAAACGCTCTTCCCTTCGACTCACGGACAGACGGTTATATCTTTAGCATGTTTGAGCTAAGTGACATGAGAAGGTCTAATCACCAGAGAGGTCCTCCAGTGAACTCTTTTCCGAAACATTTTTGGTTGCTCCATTGACTTTACATGTCCTCGGAGAAGCACTCAAACCCTTTCAATGTGATGTAGATAAGGGTTGGCTTGCAGATGTATTCTCTTTTTACCTCCCATGTCATCGCACTGGTGATGGATGTTCCTCCATATTAGAGTCTTTGGCACAGGGTGATATAAAGGGATTGTTTGACTCATTTAGGGTCTACAATCTCATCGCTTTTGCCTTCAGAAGTCTTTTCTGAGTTTTTACAGAGGTACGGTTGTCCACTTATAATAGAAATTCTGTCGTTACTGTTTTTTAAAAGCCTGGAGCTAAGAAACAGTATTGACGCATAGGCGTCGCAAATGTGTCTTGCTAAATGACACAGTTAGTCTACACCAAGCAGAACATTTAAAAACGTTCTTTCTTTGAAAGCACAAACGTTTACACACCAACCACAAATTAAAAGCGCTGTCTTTTAGAAAAAAAAACAAAAGAACTCCAAATAATGTGGACAATGTCCCACTAAGTATTGCATTGCCAAAATGAGCTCAGACAGAACATAAGCCATCTGACAGGGAACATTATCAGAACGTTGGCTAACGTTCTCTCAAAGTTCTCAAAAACATTCTTGCAATAACGTTAGTAAAATGTATTTTTAACGCTATATGTCATATTTCCGAAATGTTAGTCTTAAGTAGTTAGTAGAACGTTTAAAAATCATTGCAGAATTTAAAACGTTCAACGAACGTTTTTATAATCAAGCAATAATGTTAATACAGTGCTTAAACTGCGGACATTTGAAACGCTCCTGTAATTTCCAAAATAACAATTTAAATGTATTTGACACTTAATGAAATGTTAGGGAAATGTTCTTACACAAAATTGTGAGCTGGGTCTCCAGCTTTATTACAACCTCCAGATAATTACACCTGACCTTACAAGCCTGACTTGTGTCTCTGTGTCTTTTTCCTCGCTGTGATGTGGTTAAACCCAACAGAGCATGAGCACTGTGCCCAGAGCATAGTGTGTCACTATGCAGTCAACAGGACAATGTAGAAAACAAACACACAGAACCAGCTGCACAGCATCAGCCCAGATGGGCAGATCCCCAGCCCGCTTCCATTCACTTACCTCTAACAAACACCCGCGTCACAAAAACACTGCAAACCGAATCCACAGACCTTCTCTGATAGTTCACTTTCCACAGAACAGAGCTGAATTGTCAGTGCAGGTAAAGTTCATTAAGATTTACTTTCTAAATGCCTCTGGTTCTCGGATGCTCCTAAAACACGTTCTTCCAGGTGCAAGCTCCTCTCTCTTCATGAATGGTTTAATTGTAATAAAACAGTTTAAATCTATTCTTCATCCTGAGTGCTCAAAAAGAACGGGGCATTTTTACAGCACCTGGATAAGGGCCTTTCCTGTTGTTAATCAGAAACATGACTACATGAGGGAGGCAGATGAAACACTATTTCTTACTGACTAGCCACCTAGTCAACACCTGCTCTGCTGACCACCTTTAAAAGCCGCAGAACATAGACTCATCTGCTTCTTCCATCATTCACTCACCTCTTCTCCTTACTCTTAGGTCTGTCTTGACACATAGAAGTCCATAAGTGAAGTTCCAGCTGGAGGTATCGCAGACGTCTTGTGTTTGCATACAGGTCTCTGGTTGCTCTCAAAGATCCATTGCTGTCCCTTTATGAACTGATCCTTTGCTCTCCATAATTCCCTCAATATTCACAACGTTCACAGGAAAACGTCCCTAAATCCTGAGTGACACGTCTAATTTGATTTTACTCCTGAGGAAACGAATCTCACATGTGTCTCACCGAGTTTCAGACGAGATCTCAAAAATGTCGCAGTTTGCACTGATTTGCTTCAACGCCGATATCTGTAATGAAACGTCAGAGATTTCAATATGAACTCCGTATGAATTCTAACCAAATCTAAGCTATACTGTTCACATTCATTTTAAAACTCTATATTTGTCTCTACAGTGTCACAATTGTCTCATTGGCATCTCATGCTATTTCGCCGAAGAAACTAGGATAAATACAAAAATGACCCTTAACATGAGAGAACTCAGTAAGTAAGTAAGAGTGAAGTTTTTCAGCTACAACTCAAAAAAACCTTCGATCAATAAAAATCTTTCTAATAGAAATTAATTCATTTAGCATTAGCAACAATTCTTCTATTTACTACTATTCTTTTTTTATGTACAGCTGCTTAGAAGCAATGTAACATTGTAAAAAGCGCTATATAAA
>JAZGTJ010015888.1:0-13060 GCA_036877575.1 Botia almorhae | reverse complement strand
TGCAAATGAGTGACCACTTGAACTGATCTAAGAGGTAGAGGGAGAGTGGCAGGTATCCAGCCAAGTAATATGTGGTAGAGGATTGCAGAATTGCAGCTCTCTTGTGTACAGCCTCTTTGTTTATGCAGCCATAATCCCTGTTAGCAGGCCATGTAGCCATGGTTTATACAAACAATAGCTGAGAGCTATTGGTCATTGGTTTGTGTTGCTAATAACAAGTATTTGTGTTAGTCTGAAGTTTTCAGTCAATCGACTCCATTAACTTATAATAAATAATGGCACAGTCATTCTATACAAGACCATTGCACCAAAAAACATTTCATTTCACAATTATCAGTCCATGTGCACAACTCTTCCAGATCCAGATTGTCATTAATCTCTGGGTGACCATCCTCATTGTGCACTTCAGAGGATTCTCATTGGCCAGCTATTGCCACAGACCCAAAGAGGAGAAATTACAGATCTACATACCATATACACACACAGAGAAAACACGGCCTCAAAACATCCTCTAAGGAGTCAATTTGTGTTTCACACAGAAAAACTGGTACCCTTACAGCCTGTGTAATGACCTGACCTGAAATTTGTCATTTTCTGCAACCGCCTACTTAAATAACTACTGAAACAAAAAGCCAAAAAAATGAGAGTGTAATTAAAAATGAAATCCTTCTAGAAGGGCTTTTGAGAAAATTTTGATCTGTTTCATTTTCTAATATTAAACATTCGCGTAAATGATCTAATAAAGTGTGGAAAGGCAGCAAGAAGAAAGCTAGCCCTAATCCAATCATCATAACATCCAGTGTTACAACAGATTTCATTCAGTGTGGCAAAATACCACCGAAACGTCCTGAAATACAAAGGCAAGTAAAAGCTGTTGATGCAAAGGTAATGATTGTGTATTGCGATGCAAAAAGTAACATAAACGAAAACAAAGTACACGTAGAAAAACAACAACTGCATTGGGCTAACTCTACATAGTCTTTGCAAAGATATTCCATTTAGTTTAGAAAATATCTATTGATGCTAGATCATTTAGGAATCACACTGAGTATAAAAATATTAGATATCGACAATGATATGAAAACCTCATAAATTTCACCTTCTGAAATATTGCTATGGTAACCCCAATCCACCCATCCTCTGGTAGGAGCACACTCTGATTGGCTGTTACAACCCTGCGTGATAATAAAGGGTAGAGCATTACCCTAAAGTGCTCACAAGACCAGAAGGTCAAATGGCCGTGTCCCAAAAGACAGTGGTCTGAGCAGGGTAGGGGGGTGGCCCATACTTCTTTGCCCCATTGGTTTTCTTCCAGTTGGGCATGTTAGGCAGGCTTTCCTTCTTGCATAGGCTACGATCAGGAAGCCGCTGATGAGATCTGATCTCCCGACAGAGTCGCTGTTTCCTCTCAATCATCTCCAGCATGGTGCTGTCATCATACAACCAGGGCATCGGGGGCATCTACAGGACACATGATAAACAGGTACTGTCAGTTTGCTGTCAGCTTTGTGTAACATTACAGATACATAAATTTAAATGTCTTTCTCTTGTTCAGTTAAAAGCACGATACCTGCTGTAGATTGGGAGGCTGTCTTTGAGGTGTGCCTATTGGAGGAGAGGGTGCCACTGGTGTGGAGGAAGATCGGGCCTTTGGAGCTATCTTCAGTTCTGCAAGTGTGCAGCACAGTACTTTTAGTACTTTTATTTCCCATTAGCCTGAACCATATTCCCAGATGACAACACCATCTCAGACTAGAATTAATTTCTATGTATAATGTCAATTTGTTCATGAGCCAAATATAGGTTTATAATTACCTTCCCGCCCCCTTCGGATCAAATTCTTACCAGTGTTAGAGTTCCCCAACATTGTGCTTGAACTCACGGAGGACCGTCCAGACCGGCTGGATGACACCATGGCTAAAGATCCAGACTTTGTGTCCCTGTCATGTGCTTTGGCTGTTTCTGTGCTATGGTTGCTTCTGTCTTTCCCCTCATACCAGGGTAAAGCCTCGTTTGTGAGGACACCCCTATCTTTGCAGTCTCGCCTGCTCATTACATCACTGCCATTGCTGACCCTTTCCTTGCTCCCCCTTGTGATCTCCATGCTGTGGTTGTTTTTCTCCTTCTCCTGACCAGATTCTGCACCATGTCTGCCACCATCTTTACTGTCTCGTCGACATTCCAGCCCTGTTCTTCCGTCCTTACTTTCATGTCGGGGTGGCAGCTCTATCCCATAGCAAACTTTCTCCCTGCTGTCCCCTCTGGCATCTAGACCATTTCTTAACAGTTCTTTGCTGTCCTGCCAGGGCAAGAGTTCTGGAGCGCTGCAGCCTCTGTCCTTGCTGTCCCGTCTGGGCAAAGGGTCTATGCTGCTACAGTTTCTGTCTTTGCTATCTCGTCGAGGTGGCACTTCTGTGCTACTGCCTCGATCTTTGCTCTCCTGTCGGGGAGGTAGCTCTGGACCATTACATGCCCTGTCCTTGCTGTCTCTTCTGACTGATTGCTCAACATTTCCACAGTCCTTGCTGTCACGTCGAGACACGACTTCAGCACCATTAAGTTCTTTGTCTTTGCTGTCTCGCCTATGTGACTTTCCACTGCTGCTGCGGTCTTTCTCTCGTTTTGACTCTTTGCTGTGGTGGCTCCGCTCCTTGTGCTCACGTTTGGAATCAGAGCTGTGGCCCTTTCCCTTGCTTTCACCTAGAGGAGAAGGACATGACAAATATTTTAGTGACATTGCTTGCAAATGCTGAGTAACTACAGGTGACATGCCACCGCTGTCCAGATGCTGTTTTCTGCTGTTTGCAGTAAGTGAATTTGGCCACAAGGTGTCTCATTGCTACTTAGGAATTCATGAAGTGGCTTCGTGGTTAATGTTGTTTTGCACTCCTCTGTGGTCTGTGGTATCAATGCCTTAGGCAGTTGTGACAGGTGTGGGACAAAGAATTATACAGGTGGGCTGATCAAGCTGCACAGCAATCTAAAAGTGTGAAAGTAAAGTGTGTGGTGCTGCTTTAAAAACATTTTAATAAATGATTGTTGCTGTTGTTTTGTACAGTTTTGATTTTTTTTGGCCAACATTAACAAGACACTATGTTTGTAAAACTAGTAATTAAAAAATAGTTTTCAATTTTTGGACCCATTCAACAACTGCTGTTTATTAATGCCTGCCAATTTATTTCAATTATGCCTCTCTGATTACCCTCAGAGACTGTGTTTCTGTTCTGTTTCTGTTGCTGCACTGTATGCCAGTTTTGTTTAAAGGTGTGGCCTGTTCTTTCTGAAACAATCGATGAGTGGGTTCATAAATAGGTCACATACTGTTTTCCATTTACAGTGAGGCCAGATGATACCCCTGTATCACCAAAGCCACAAACTGTGCCAACCCAATGTCAGTGAGATAACACACAGGTGCAGCACAGGTGTAGGCTTCTAATAGACCATATGGAAATGTGCACAATTAACCATCTCTAAAACAACAGATAGACATTTCATGACTACCAGGTAAAACCTATAATCCACATGACAAGCAGGCAGCAGCAACAAAGTCCACTGAAACAGAAGAGACTGCCTCAACCCCTATGTGGTAAATGTTTGTGCTGGTTCAGACTGGTTTATACTGGTTTGTGCTGGTGTAGCTGGTCAAGCAGCATAGACTTTCTGATAAAGCTGGTTGACCAAAGAGGTCTTTCTAGTCAAGCTAATTAAGAAGCATGATTGAGATTCCAGCATGCCAACATCCAAAACACCACATATGATGATGTCTAAAAATGCTGGACTTTTCAACTCGATTTAAGAAGTAAAAGCATCAAACTAAGGGGCTAATTAACACCACGTTAAAAATATGAGCTGAGAGAGCTTCTAGTCAAAGGCTTAATTAGGTTATTTTGGGTAAAGTACAGTACATGTCTGTACAGGCAGCACTGCGCTCATAGACTTAGCGCGCTTGTTCTGCGTTGAGTGCTGAGAGCTTCACACATTCACTGCAATGGGGCTGCCGTGACCTGCATTGTGATTGGTCTTTAGCTCCTCTGAGGGAGATTCTACAGAGATCCCTCCCCCATCTCTCCTGTTACCAGGATAAGCGATCAACTCTGAACGTGTGCTACTTTATCTGAAGTCCTGTTTTAGATGAACAGTGGTGTGCCTCTGCAGTGATCACTCTTCAAAGGGAAGAACTGATATCAAGGCCTTCTTAAAATTTTTGAGACATGCTTTTACATTTTATCTCTTACATTTTTACATTTTACATTTCTGCTCCAGAAATACATTGACAGTTCATATTTCAACATTTAAACCGAAACATCTAACACCTTTTTTATTTTAGCCTCCTACACTACTGAAAACCTAAATAAACTGTAAACAGATGTCTGTAGAAGATCCCATTATCCTTCAGCATGTGCAGATAATAAAGTTAGATGGTTCTGCATACAGCAGTAAAATAATTCATTTCTACTGTAATGAAAAATATTGACAACAAGCACTACTTCAACTGCAGCCACATGCATCGACCATCTACAGATCTTCTTTGCTACATCACAAACATATATATACTGTATAGATCAATATATCCATATACTGTATAGATATTTCTATGTCTCCAGGGAATCATAATCTACATATCTTTCTGTGGCTGGAGTAACTTTCAAGGCAGAATGGTCAGTGGTTAAGAACTGTTTACATATTTAAAGGAACACGCTGCTTTGGCTAAATGCATCAGCAGCAGGTTCAGTAGTCATCTGCTTTTGCCTCTTAATCTCTCAGGATTAAATCTTATGATCTATGTCAGATTGTTTGCTTGAATTCCGATTAAACCATTGTGAAGCATGCCTGAAGATTTTTCACAAACACAACCAGAGCGAAGAGAAACTGATTAATTACCTTTGCGTTAGTAATAACTGATTAATTGAATTTTAACAGACAGACAGACAGACAGACAGGCTCTTACTCTCTCCTGGCTCTTTGCTCTTTCTGCCGCTGGTATTCTTTTTCAGCATGTTCCTGCCAGTGGTGAAGAGGTTGGTGAGCTCATCCAGTGGGCTAGTGGGCGTCCGTGAGCGTGTCACTGAGACGTTCTGCATAGAGCCGTGGTGGCGGCCCCCTGTAGCAGCATCCTGAGGTGGTGAACCCTTTCCATGAGGTGTGGCAGAAGCGCTGCGAGGAAGACCAGCTCCAGGAAATGGCCCATCAAAAGGTGGTGACCGCATGAGGCTGAGAGGTGTCAGGCAGCGGCCCATGCTAACAGGTGAGGGGCAGGCTGAGTGGCTGCGCTGATAGCCATGTGCAGAGGAGGAACTTTTATAGAGGGCGCAGGGCAGTGGAGGTGCTGAGGATCGGCCTGACACCGTTATTGTAGGAGTGGCAGTTAGCTCCCTCTCAGCACGCCTAAGGTGTGCGGTAGAGGCAGAGCCAGAGCTTTCCAGGGAGGATGAGGTTGGTGACTTGCTGTATGAAGCATTCTCCAACACAGGAATCTTTGCCATGTCTAGAGGCGTGAGTGGGGACTCATCTGAATTTGGCGAGCACTGCGCCGGGGCTGGAGGGAAAACCAATAAAGGTGGTCTGTGTGACAACAGGTTGGGGAAAGGGGCAGGGATGTCACAAAGGCCTGTGCCCCTAGGTGTGGTGCAGCGACTTAGAGGGGCATGGATATCAAGCTCGGGCAGGCAGGGTGTGGGACATTGCGATCGGCAACTCAACAGATCCCAACGGGAGTCAAACTCATCAAGGGTGGGGTACTTCATCTCTTCATAAACGGCCTCACCTGGCTCATCATCCTCAGTACGAGGGGTAGGTTCTCGGCCCGCATTCCCCGACATCTCAATGTAGACAGGTTCATCCATGTCTGCTGTGTCCTGCTGAAGGCCCTGTGGCTGGGGAGGAGAAGGAGCCTGGCCATTTCTCGAGCATGGCAAAGTGGGCGACCCTTTTGAACCATGATTGCGGATGTAAGACTCGTCGAATGAAGTGCTCAGTTGCGTGTTGGGGTTCCGTTTGGGCTTCGGTGGGGGAACTTTCCTGCAGTCCTCGCTGCAGCCTTGTGTTCCTGAGTCAATTGAAAAACCACAAGAGAAGACACGTATTAGCCTTTAAGTACACTATAGTAGTACTGTATAATATTTGGTAATGCACATAAATAAACTAAGAAAATTAAAACCATTATCTTTTTCAAAGTGCACAATCTTGAGGTTTTACAGTCTACAGGGACAATCATTGGCTTGTGTTTGACAACATAAAGTAATCTGACCATGTTTCTCTACACAGGAGAATTTAATATCGTTTAATTATTCATATACCAGATGTCTCAATTGCTAACCCATCACATGCACAAACAATTTTTTATGATATTTTATTTTATAAATACACACTTCTGTAACACAATCTGAGCATTCCCTTAAAAGTGTGGATAAAATTCACCTGTGCAAATAAACTAAACTTTCACTGTACTCTGAGATAGATGATAAACGGCTTTGATTTCAGTGCTGACAAAAGATAATATTTAATCATATTGAAAACGCTTTTTTCTCATAAACACAAAAGCTGGTGGGCGTGTAAAGAAAAAATAAAACTGCATTGCACCCAGATTAAAGTCATTTTTCATGTTTCCTCTGTGAGTCAGAGAATCCCTGTGCGCATGCCTAGGATGAAAAATTGATTATATGTGTTAATTTTGTTAAAGTGAAGAGTGGTGCATCTTGAGATCCATTTTGTTGCCCCTGAACATGCTCCTCCTCTTGATGTGTCCCTCTTCCATCCCTACGAGTGGATGTGTTTACCCTCGCCCCCTCTTCTCCAGGGGAACTAAATCTAGGTCAATCTCTCCTCCTGAATGAATTCTGTACTGCCTGGTCCCTCCCCCCACACCCCATAAACCCCCACTTTAACACGCAACTCTCCTCTCAATGAAGGACATCCCCCACTCTTTGGAGTTTATTGGATAAAACCTTGTTGAGCTGGCTGCTAGCCCATCTCTCATTGGTTGCCATTGCAATCTAACTTCCTGTCACTTCGATGATGATTGGCCGAGGCTGATGTCTAATGCTTGGATTGGTGGAGCAGCAGGGGGTCTCTGTTTCTGTGGGCTGGTTGCCGTGGTATTGAGGAAGATCTGTGTGCGCACAGTGATTCTTTTAAAATTCTGACAAAAAGCAACTCTCACAGCATGCTTCAGTACCGCAGAATCACATATTGACTTAATACTGTCATAGCCTGCAGATTTTTTGTAATTTTTCTCATTTCTGTAGCTTGACAGACTTTTGGAATATTACAGTACCATCTATTTTGCTTTTGTATCTATAAATATAATCAACATTAAAATGTTATTTAAATTCTGCACAATTCTGCATTTGTGGAACAGAATGCTATTATACTTGTTTAACAGATTTAAAACAACACACAAAAACATACTTAAATTCAGCACTCTTTGTGTGAATTACAGGCTTGTTCACTACCTCAGCAAGCCTATAAACTGAGGGGCTTGTTGAGATCTGCATAAGAATGCCCCCTGGAACAATGTTGATGCAACTGATGATAACAGTGAGTGTTCAGAACAATAAGGAACTCAATGACCTTGACCAACAATTCACGACTCCTCCACTACACTGCTCTCATGTTTACAATCATTCGGCCCGCCTACAGCTAATCACAAGAGGCTACCCCCTTGGTATATAAAATATCACTGATTTTTCTGGGGAAAGGTGATGTCACTTGGAGTCATTGAAAATTCATTTTGTACTCTGCAGTGTGAGGTCAGTTCATTTTACTTTATATATTTTTAGATCATATACTTTCACTTTTGGTGAAGGAAATGATATATATATATTGGCATAACTGGATCAGGAAATGTTGCAAGCCAGATTCGAACTAGCATCACCAACATGAGTGCCACAGTTTAATGTGTTAGAGCATGAGCACTAACTGCTAGGTCACGGTTCCACGATACTGAGCACAGCTCATTATTTAGCCAGACAGATAAAAGACGACAGTAAAAAGCTAAAAAATGAACATGAAAATGCCTGAATTTTTTACCTTGACCTTGAACACTTGGATATGGGTGAAAGCTAAAAGCCTTTTGTGGAGAGCATACTTGTTTTGCACTCAGTCCAACTAAACCTTTACATAATTTGACTATTCAAATTCATAACCCTGACCACATTGTTGACTCAGGTGTGTTTTCTTTTGCATAAAATAATGGCAAAGACTCATTACACCAAATATTCATATCACTGCTAGTGTATAACCCCAGAACCAGTGAACTACAACGTTTTGTGCACCAGAAAATATAAGGTGAAGCTTGCCATACAGGCTATAGCATCTTACCATCACACCTCTCAAAGTCCTCGCCTTTACAAGAGGTGGGACTGAGGTCTACAGCTTCAGAAGAAATGCTGAGCTTGGTGTTGGGGTCCCGTCGGGGTTTGGGTGGGGGCTGCTTGCGGGACGTTGGGCTACCCTCCTCTTCCCCTCCTCCCACCGAATGGAGGGACTGGGAGCGAACAGCGAAACCTGTGTTGCAGGGGGGCTGGTGCTCGTGAGGGGACACGTATTCCGCAGGGGCTGGCATGCTCATGGAGCCCATTCGCAGGTGCTTACCCTCTGTGACCACCTCCTCCCCCCTGACAAAAGACCACACACAGAGAAATAACACTGTTTATGAACAGATTCTGAAGTCAAGTGCAGCATAGTTTTTGATGTTAAAGGTTCAGTAAGTGATTTATGGGCAGCGCTGTTAAAAATTTAAACCAACACTCAAATAACCCGTTTTGTGAATATTTGCTGAATGTCTGTTCTGTGTGTGTATTGAAAAAATAAACACTGTGATTCCATTCCTGGCTGTTTATATAGGAGAATAAAGTGATAGGGGGCGTATGCATTATTTTGAGGGTGGAGCGATAAAGGGAGGGTGTGTTTGTTTGTGTGTCAATTTCAAACATTACCAGCGTTTCTCTGAAATTGCTTACTGAACCTTTAATAGTAAATTAGAGTAATACAGATACAATACCTGTAAAGCAATGTCACAAAAAGTTTTTAAAGCCCAACTTAAGTTTACTATTTGCCATACCATGTTTTGCTTTAGTTTTAATAATATCATCAGATATTAGCCAGTAAGACTAGATTTAGGAGTACAGTTTGGGATATAGTAAATACCATTGTCTTGGTTATTTTAGTATGTTCATGATAGGTCTATGTATATAGGTGTGTCTGAAGTGCACATAAGTGTGTGATCAGCAGTATTCATCATATCATGAGCTCCTTGATGAAGTGAAGCTACTCATCTGAATGAATGGCTTATTTAGAGCAATAGATTTCTGTTTAATACCCTAGCAGAAGCAATGACACAGTAAAGGGCCCCCGACAAAGCAGGTATAGATTTTTTGAGTGAATATAGCCCCTCCTACCCCTCCCCTAAACATGCTTTGGATATCTGGTCTGTTGGAAAATATGCACCTTTTTTTCAAGTGTTCATTTTGAATGAAATCAAAGTGGAATGCAATAATATAATAACATGACATCATGCTCTATATAGACTGCACCAGAAAAAAATCCTTGATCTTTAGTCTCTCATGTAACTATTACTAATTTAGGCTTATAAAACTACATTCCCTATGCATGTTTCTGTATCCCTGACTAGCTTGTTGATGTACAAGATCAAAGGTCTCTGTTATCATCTCTCTCTCTCTCTCTCTCTCTCTCTCTCCCTACCCTCTGTTGTTTAAGTCAAAGATGCAAGTGCTGTTTGTGTCTGCTAACTTCAAGCTTACGTTTATTACCTGAGTGTGTGCATGTGCTTGTGTAACTTGGTAACTCCCCCACACACAGCTGCTGAACAGCAGGAGTCTCGAGAGAAGGGTTCATTGGTCAGGGGCTTAACTTTGCCTAGCAACAGGGTACCCACGGAAACCAGACACAAAATCTGCTACTGCTGCTCCATGCAACCATTCCCCTCACATGTGCACATGCACACACACAACAGGGTCCAAACACACACACATGATGGCTCAGGCATTAAGCTCTCATTAGGAAGAGGAGTGGAGATGTTGGAGCAGCTGTCTGCGCTGCGTGTGTCTGCTTCTGCTCGCGCACAGACAAGTTTCCCACTGTTAAAAGTTACTGACGCAATATTTCTCCTTAGCACAGCCTTCAGTGTTTATGTTATCTTTTTTTAGTGATTCCACATAAAGAAAAAGCAATGTTTGTAATTATTCTGCAAGTGTTTTTTGTTTCTTTGATTTTTATTTATTATTTAAAAACTGTAAACTCACAGTTTTTTATGTTAAAATACTCTATCTCTGGCTAATGTGGATTGACTATATAACTTATAACTAAGCAATTAGTTGGCTAATTCCTACATAAAGTGTAAATAATGTGACTAATGTGACGCAGTGCTTTCAAAACAATGTTCTCTTTGCATCCAAAACCACCCCCAACGACAACACTGATTAAGCCAATGGCGTGAGTTTGGGGCAGGACTTAATGTTTGTCCAACCAGTGACAGATGGGAGAGAACCTAATGGGGGAAACTTGTTTGAAAAAATTATTTATTTTTAAAATTAAGTTGTGTTGCACTGTTTATGTTGCATTCTGAAACACGTGCAGTGTTTCAGAAATGACAATTTACCTTTAAACATATTAAATTATATTACATTTTAAGATGTCCAGAAATACAAAACAAAACTAGGAAAGATAAAGGGACTCATCTGCAGCATCTTGTGCCAGAATTTGGTCCAGGTGCATGCATTGTTTATAATATTGCCCTTGTCCAAAATTTGGGTCATTAAAATTGGTGCATTGAGATCTTGGATAGTGTGTTTTGCAGATGTCACAAGTCAATCCTTTCAAAACACAGATCAAATGAACAAAATGATTAATATTAATATGGTAAGCACATAATAATCTATGCCTTTAATTATATTTTTATCAAGCTTGAACCATATTATTTTAGTTCACTAACGTATATTTTTTCTGTTTACAGCACAGTTGTATGCAAATTAGCACGTGAGTCTGTGCATGCACAAAATTTCTGCACACTCCCAGAGACAGTGAAAGCACCAACAGAATCACAGAGAATGAAAGTAGATCCGCCTCACTCACACCAAGAAAGCAATCTGATTGGTTAGTGGCTGTTCCAGCTGTCACCAGGCAGAACACATCTCCTGCTAGCATGCTTTTCACACTTAATCTTTTTCTAACAGATTTTTTTCTCTCTCTCTTCCTTCCTCTCCTTTCCCATCAGTTCCTGTAAAATGGGTCGTCTCATTGACCCACTTATATGCCTCATGAAAAATCCAACTATTCTAGCCCTCATCCTCCAGCCACTGAGTATGAATATTTCATATAAACAACAGCTGATAAGCAGCCCAGGATTAGACCAATGTCAAAAAGGAAAGACCTTTCTACAATCTTTACAGCACCGGAGGGTGACTTGTGATCACATTTGCTAAAAAAGATCTAAGAAACTTCAAGTAACAACAACAGCAAAATCCAGTTCTCTCAGCTGGACATATGTCTTATGTTAAACCAAGTTTGTTTTTGTGAAAACACTGCAATTTAGTTCCAGGTTATAACCCTGATGAACTTCTAGAAAAGGGACATTGTGCAATGTGAGACACCTAATGTCTTGCTCTATAACAAGTAAGTCATTACTGTATGCTAGCTGAGTTTCAGTATTATAAAACTAGCTTGGTCTGTTTTGGAGTGATGTTCAAAATGCAAATGACCCTAATTCAGTCTACTAGACTTAAAACACACTGCTTTGTCCCAAACCTTAAAGTATCGTTTTGGTTTGTGGTTTGTAAAGTATAAAACCCCAAACTATACCAGTCCAATCTACTAAAATTATAATTCACTCACGTAGGCATTATAAGATTCTAAGATGCTAGGTCAAAAATGCATGAATCATTCAAATAAACTTCCTAAATGAGTAAAGCGTAATACACTGCTGTGCATGTTTTACCATGCATATTATCCCCAGCGAGTGTATTTTGATTAGACAGCATTCCTTGTAAGCGCAAACTTACGTCATGCCAGAGCTAAAATAAATGGTCTAGTTAGTTGCAGCCTAAGCCAAAGTGTGAAAGATCATTCTGAAAGCATTTGGCTATTATTGCACTTAAGAGATGATGTCAAATGTGATCAATACAATCTATGCCAAAGGGTCTGGGGCAGCACTCAACAGTAAATTGCCCACTGACACAATTACAGCCACGATGATGTTAGCAAAGCCACTGATTTGAAGTGTCAAAATCCATTTGACGCCTTTGCTCATAACTACAATCATTTTTGTATGACTCAAATTGCATTAGGCTGAAAAGCTAGACTATATGTTATGCCTCTTAGTGCCATAGTGTGAAACTGATAAAAAATATAATTACTGCCGCAATAATATAGAGAAACATTATCCATTATATTTTCTTTCTTTCTTGAAATCGCATTTAGCGTCTTACGTACCATCTTTGACATTCCTCTCAAGGACAAAAATCTTGAACAAATTCAAGACCTAAATATGTCAAAAATTGAAAAATTAATCAACCTCCACATGTAGAAAGGACATGGTCTTTCCTGCCATCTACAGCGTGGCACTGTGCCATCGCCAGAGGGACTCAGTGTGTGGGAGCACCGCAGGGAACCATATTAGGGTTTGTTTCCTTATGTAGTTCTCATTTGCATGCATGTAGCTGGAGTTTGTGCCAATGCACGTAACTGAATGTTCGTATACTCTGCACTGCTTTGAGAGTAAACAGTATCGTGTCCAATCGAAGTGTGCCAATCTGCACAAATGCTTCAATATGCTTATTTTTTTGTATGTGTGCGTTGGTAACAACGTGCATCAGTGTGACTGTTAATATACAGTGCTGCTTGAAAGTTTGTGAACCCTCCAGACATGATCAGGTTTTGTGTAAAAAAGTATAATCTAATCAAAGATGGACACAAACAAAAAAGTATATATTGTCATTATTTATTGAACAAAAGGGGTTAATCTCACAAAAACTGGAAATTTTACTTGTGCAGAAGTATGTGAAGCCTTTTATTTAGGAGCTTGTGGCACCTCCTTTTGCAGCCA
>JAZGTJ010015887.1:0-13060 GCA_036877575.1 Botia almorhae | reverse complement strand
TACAGTATATAATATGGAATAAAACACCTATTTATTGAGATTCCTCAAATTCTTTAAGCAGAACACAGAGACACTGAGCGAAATGTGTTAGTGATTAATGACATCATCCTTATCGGTTAGATTTACGCCATTTTAATTACCACAGTATGCGACAGAGAGCAGTATTTATTTATAGAGCATTTTGTCCTTTCAAGCTGTTGATGACTGAATTTATTGCACACGGCCTGCGTGAAATATGTTTCTTTGCTCAATTTTGCGGAGCAGCTAAAAAAAGAGTTTAACTTCATTTCAAATCCATCTGTATCATTATCAGAGCAATAATCATGGTTAATCCAGAGAGAATATAGCTCCATAAAACTTAGATGGAGAGCAGTTGGGGAGGGTAGTGTGCAGAGAGTGAGGATAAGATGAAGCAGAGGTACACCTGGTAAACCTCAATAAACCTTCTTTCTCACTCTATTATCTCTTTTAAATCTCTTTTCCAGATCTATAGCAGCAATTTGAAGTGTAGCCTATGGAAAAGCAATATATATTGTGGTCTTGCGACACAGTATGGAAAACGTGAGAGCGTGCACTCGACAGGCTGAACACATATCGAGCCAGCAGGCATTTTGAAAGATAATGTCTTTTGTCACCCATGTTCCAGCTTTGGGCTTTTGTGAAAATTCCTGCTGTCTGTATCTTGGAGTGAACGCATATTTTATCGAGGCTTAGCACCATGTGTGTTATATTTACGACTCCTCGCAGGCGAGACGCTCTTCAGCGTTGGTATTTTTTCTGCTGTGCATTATTTAGAACTCTGACAGAGATTGTTTTCAAGTTTGTCCAAGAAAGCCTCTCTGTTCCCGTACAGTGTCTCCCAGAGTAAATATGGATCTGCTTTGGAGAGCGCGGTTTGCTGGAGCTGTGTACGTTCCCCATGTTTCATTTTTGAAATATAGCTTTAATAAAAAACAGCGTGATGGGAGCATTCTGGGGTCGACCTCTGTGTGTGGCCACTTCTGTTTTCTGATGAGGCTCGTTGGGTTTGGATGCACAATTTGCTGTGGTGTGGGGTGATGTGTGTGAGGCAGGCGCAGGGTCAGATGAGCTCCTGGTATCTTGGTTGCAGGCCGTATCAGTCTGAACGTCAGTGAATGTACCGGACTTCACTCCTAAAGTTTAGATCTTAGCAACAGAGGCTTATACAGTATGTCTGTAGATATACGTGTGTATGTTCTGTATTGTACATGATGCAAACATCAAAGTCTTTTACATGATTTTGCCACATTTTACAGTTCACAGTGTTTTCCATTACCTCATTCATTTATAAATGTATATATTCAGTCCTGGGTGCTGATTGGCTAATGCAGTAGGTCATACTTATAAAGTATATACTTATATAAAACAGGCAATTTAAGGACAACTAATATGCAAAACACAAACAACAAAGCCATTTACATGTCAGGCACAATATTTTATTAAATAAATTTTATTACATTTGCTTAAATGCTGATTCAATGAACTTTGTGTTCTAAATATTTTTAATTATGTACTTGCTATATTGAATGGACTGCACTGCCCTTCAGCAGATCCATATTAAGGTGATTAATCATACAAAATTACACTGCGGCTTTAATGAAAATACCTAGGGGGCTTTCTTAACCAAACAAGACTTGATTTTTAATTGTTTTAGTAAAATTAAAATAGTGAAAAAAGTGTCGTGCTTAAAGCATTTTCTAAGAGGTTCATGCTAAGGAAACACAGCTGGAAATGGGGGGGCTTGTTAAAATCCAGTTTGGAGTATTAGCTTCACCCTTTGCACAGGAATTTATTTGATAGTAGGTCTTACTGCAATGGTTTGTGTCCATTTAATGTAACCTATTTTCAAGGCGATTTTTTATTTTGACTAACACGTCTTTCAAGGTGATGTTAAAACATAATATTTACCCAAGGAGCAAATTCTTTCAATTGTCTGGCTCTGGTTTTGAGTTTTCTCTGATGTGCACAACAGAGTATCAAGGTCTCATTTTTTTAAAGCCAACATTGTGAGGATTGCAAAATACTTGAAGAGAATGTAACAGTGTAGTCCAAATACAGCAGTCTACTGGTTGCCCCATTCACTGAAATAATAGATAGGGAGCCAGTTTATTTTCATAGCCAATAAAAGGAAATAAATTTCAGAGCTACAGCACCTTGGTGAGTTAAACTTCTTTTTTTGGCTTGTTTTGTTTTCATGTAAGGTCAAGTGTCAAACCCATGTAATATATTTATCCTATAATGTGAGTTTTTTTTAAGTCTTGAATTTAAAGCTGGATATGGGACAAAAAGTGACAGTCTACTATTAATTATGAAAGTGCATTTTAATTTAATTGCCTTTGATAAACCATCTGCTAACATAAGCATGAGCATGATAACAATGCCTGAACATCATGTTTAATCTTAGTTAAAGTTAATTTCAACATTTAATAACACGTTTTTAAAATCACGTTGTATCCGTTAAAATGACTTAATGCACAATTAACAAACATGAGCAAGCAATAAACAACTATATTTGGAATAACTTTTAAAAAGATTAAAAATATAAAATATATTGTAAAAAATGTTGTTCATTGTTAGTTCATGTTAGCTAATAATTTAACTAATGCTAACGAATGCAACCTTATTGTAAAGTATTACCACAAACATTTGTTTGTACCGCAAAGAATAAAAACAGAATGTCATTAAAATCTTGTTTTAAAAACAAACCACAAATTCATCAAATATAAGCATTGTACACATTGTTGTTTTGGATAAAAGCGTTTGCCAAATGTAAAAAATGAATGTCACCATCTTTCAAATATTAAAAATATGGTTGCAAATGTTTAGAGGACTCAATCAGTCTCAGGTCAAGGTTATTAAAAAAACACTGAATAAAAAAAAGTCTGTCCATCCATTTGTTTCCAGTCACTGTAAAACAAGTAGCTGACCTTGGCACAAGGTCACAGCACTGTGAGCGATGAACGCTTGACTCTAGAGATTCCGGCAGTCCGTCACTGTCATAAGCTCATTATTGATCGGAATGGTTTCTGTCTGATGTTCACAAACCAGCCTGTAAATCCTTCAGTGTTACAATGCACTACTGTTCCCATCGAATACAGTAAGTTACTGATATATTTAATTAATGGAATGCAATTAAACATTGATGCTGAATAATATGGCTTAGAGTGTGCCAGGATTGCTTTTCAATCCTAACCCTTTAAACACAGCCTCAAGCTTTATACAAACAGCAGCAGGAAATTGCTGCAAATTATGCACACCAGTGTGGCCAGATTCACCATTTCCTACTGCCACAGAAGAAAACATCCCCCCCTTCCCTGCTGTACTGTAACCTTTAGCACACCCGCCCAACCATCACCGCAAAAGTCTGTTTAATTAGGCTTCATCTCTGGGGGCCTGGAGCCCAACGTAACCCCAACGAGTCATGCTGTTCCTCCTCTGAACAAACCTTGAGGCCTGTTTGTTTTTCTCTGATTGACTTGTTGTGCCATAATTATCACACAGTGCCTTTGTTGCTAAAACTAAACCCCTTTCACCAGTTTTCTCATTCGCTTGCTCATTTCAGGAAATGTTCACTGTGCGGTTAAGATTACATCAAGGAACCCAGAGGAATCCAAAATGCAGTGTGGAATGTACATTTTCCTCATCTGTGCTCATTAGCCTTAAATGCATCTGTACAACAGTGCCTGTCATTTGAGTCTGTCACTTATGGACATTGCTCACATGAGAAAAGCAATTTTTTTATGTGCAAATGTGCACAAATGTGCAAACAACCTGAATAGAGACTAGCATTAATATTAGCGCAAGTAACAAGTGATCGGTCATTGGAAAGATGTTTAAAGGCGCTGTAAGCTTTCTGAAACTTAGACTTAGCCACTTACCTTTGACACGCCCCCTTTTCAAAACCCCGCCTGTTAAAAACATGTTGTAATCAGAGATAGTGCAAGTTACACGTAAAGCGAATTAAATAAGCTCTAATAATGACCTCACCTGAACCTAGGCCATGCATAGGTCAGCATTCAGTACGAATGCAATGATAGGATGTCCTACTTGCCTGTCAAACAATGTACTTGTATACCTGTGGAGGGTGGAATCTTATGCTTTCAAAGCTAGGTTGCTATTGCTAGCTTTTCCGATATTGGCTACACCACCTTTAATATCTAAGGTCACGTGATGAACACGGTAAGACTTCCTGTGAACTGCCATCAGTTCGTTTGGCTGGTTCTGAGCCAAACATGATCCACATGATGAAATGTGGATTGTTATTCATTGTTCTGAGACGGGTGTATTGTGATGATTCATTAAGTGGTATGTAGAGGTAAGGTTACAGTCTAAATCAATGAAAGTGTCTCTGAGCATGTAGGACGGTTATCAAAGGCAAAATACCCAGAGAGATCAAAGAGCAATGCATGCTCACACCCCCGTCCTCTCTGAATGGAGATGAGAGGTTTTTGAAAAATGCATTGCCTTTGAAGAGTGTTGTTACCCGGGTTACCATTTTCTTTCTTTGTAAAGTGTTTTGGAATGTAGTTTGGCACGGAGGTGACGTTTGTCAAAGAAAGAATAAAGAATTTGGAAGGAGGGAAATGAAAAGCATGACGATGGAACATCGCACTAGTTTAGGGCTGTGATTGCCCTCAGATTCATTATTTTTAATATATTTTTTGAATATCAAGGACTGGAACAGACCGTGGACTGTCTGCCGTCTAAGTCAAAATTGTATATACCGTATAGCACAATATATCATTTTTTGTACGTTTATTCAGGTAGTCACATTTTTAAAATGGCAAATCCTTAAAAAGGCATTTTTTATGTTATTTTTGTTTCCTATACAGCTAGAGCCGATATCAAAGGCTAGTTCATCTAAGATAGTAATGTGATTAGACTTAAATTGGACTGTTCTGATGAACCACTTTTCATTGTTCTTTGATTAACATGAATATATTTACATCTGTAAGCAGAGAACATGCTATGCTGATCATTTTCATTTCCACGGCAACCTCTGCTGTCTTCAAAGTAATTCCACCTCAGTGACAGAGACATCATCACCAATGTTTTGTAATATTAATGTGCTATTTAGCACAATGCTGCATCGATTTTGTTGTTTAACTTTGTGTGTTTTCAAGGTGCTGAAGCGGATCTCTCCTGGTGGTAATCTAGAATGGCCGTGAGGTATAAACGACAGCCTAAGGCAATGTTCATCGACTGAGAGATGCTCGCAGATGAGACATTATTTGACTGCTCTCAAGTGTAAATGCCTTCAGCTCAAATAAACACGACACACTCTGCCTGACAATTCATAGCCTTAAGGAGATGACATTTATTAGCTCAGCCTTTCTATTTGTTTGAAATTGATACCGATTCAAACGCCTCCCAAATAATCAGAAGGCTGCAATGCATTCTGCCTGATTTTTGGTGGTCGTTCTCTTCCGGTACCTTGATATGTATTGTGGCAGCCCCGATCTTTCTTCCATTGAAACAAATTTGTCACCATAGAAAAATAATATCTACAGCTTACGTTAACCACAGTGAGATAAAAGACTACATGAAAATATAGCCCCATCTTTTCTAGTAAAGCAGAGCAAAGCGGTATGAGTCACAAGGAAAGCTTAAATTACACCTCAGGTTTGGAGAGCAATTCAATAGGAAGTGAATTAATCTCGGGATGGATTGCCTGACCACATCCTGAGCAGCAGACACCTGATCCAGCCAGAGGAGAGGCTGCAGTAATGTTCTGCTAATACTGTCAACACAAGACGGCTGCACATCACCATCAGCTCACACTGTCACACTGCGGGGACAGCGAGAGGCACGGAGCTCCAATGGGCTTTTAAGGTCCATTCATGTACAATTCTTTATTACTTGGTTTATTTCACAATAAACTGGAGTGAGTCTGTTGGAATCATCGTGTAAAAAGAGCACAACAATCTTATAGTGTAGAGTGATGTATTCCCTTGAAATGTGACATCAACATCAATGCTTGACTTAAAATGACGTACTGTATAGATACATTTAAAAACCTCACAGACTTTTATTTAATTTTAGTTGTAAGCAGATGTTTAAATACCGTAACAAATTAATGTCTACGGTAAGCTGCTTAAACAATAGATTATTGTATTAGTTCTAATAGCCATACAGTGGAATCTATCAGTGAAGGCTACACAACCCCTTCACAAGATCGCCAAACCTTGAGTCATAAAACACACTAATTTTGCATGTTAGCAGCTTCAGGGGTCCTAACCTCTTAAGTAAGCTTAAGTTAAAAAACATTTAGCTTAGCTGTCCTTTTTTAACCTGATTGTAAATTCAACATGTTCTGGAGAAAGAAACTGGGGATCTCCCAAGGGGACGAAACAGTAAATTACTGTATGTTTCTTTCATTTGTTTGATTGTGGTTTTAAACTTACATGAGATACATAAGATAGTCTTTATAACCAACGACACAAAGACATTTTTATCTCACTCTTTCTTGTTGTTTTACACTCGCTTGTTTGTAGCGTATCTTGACATTTATTGAAATAATCAGTGTGCACAGATGCTGCAGAATGTCCCCAAGCTTTACAAACAGCACCAAACAGCATAACTATAATCTAACACATTGCCAGAAACATGTTTGGTGGGGCCAAAGAGTCTAAGCCAACTGTAGATGTGTCGTAGTTCTGCACTTGAAACACAACCATTATTGTCAGAAACTCTTTGAGTCCAAACCATTCTGAGTCACATTTGCCCTTCAAGTAGCATGTAAACCTTTCATTATGTTTTCTGTCAAGCGTTGATGCCATGTGCTGTTAGCTCACATGAAACAGATTTCCGAGGCATTTAACAGCTGGTTTATATCATCTTTTAGAAGCACTGCCCTTAATGCAATGTAAAAAATATGATTTCGAACCAAATTGCACGTCTGTCAAGCTTGTCGTATTTTCCAATTGAGTTGTCAGTATTGTTTTTCAATAAAGAAATACTATTTCGTATATATAAACAAAACTACTTCTGCCAAGTGGACTGTAACACAAGTAATACATTTATACATAAAAGAATTCTATCACTTTTTCCGGTATAATGTTTGATTAAAAACAATTATTTGTACGTTTTCTTGTAATGCTTCATTGAGTGGGTTGTTGCATTTGCGTTTATATGTTCATGCTAAGACGTTTGTTGAAAATAAATCATGATTTTGAGCTCTGTCATGTAATGATGGCTTGAGTCTGCAGAGGAGACAGCGAGAAAGATAATACAAAAGACCATAATTATGCTATTGCGATATATATATATAAATCTTTAATATCTCCAGTTTGTACATCAGACAGCCCTTCCACCTACATGTTAGATTTTCTCCACAGGAAATGACATAGACCAGACGACCATTATGACTTCACAGCGATATTCGATTACATTACGTGACGCTGACGAGCTTCCACATCGTGAGCAAATACATGTACGATCTGTGATTTAAGCTCATATTTTTCCCGTTGTGTCAGATGATATCAGTATAGAAGAATCCATGTGTACAAACAAGCCTTTGATGCACTGCTACTATTAACCGACGTTAGATTGTATTGTAGAGGAAGAATAAATGATGGCACCCTCTCCAGGGACGCTATGAGTATCTCCAGATAGAAAGGCTGAGTTGATATAAAGCTTTATGAAATGTCGTTTGTCACTGTGCACACTCCTCTTCAGACCTCTGTGCCTGGACTGGACAGAAGATAGGTTTTAAAAACGATGGGCCTTGTCACGGAAACGGAAGGTACCTTAAATGAAAATGTGGCGCTCGGCGCTTCTCTTGAAGATGTAATTTATTTGGTTACCCTGGAGCGGTGACGGTAATGGCATCCACAAGAGAATGATAATAAAGGCTTTTTAAAAGCCGAGGTAGAAGAGCAAGCTGCTTTTAAACTATAAGCACATGGCGACTGTTGTTTTCAAATCGAATTATCTACATATAAGAGAGATCACAAGCCTTTTCCAATAGATCCTTTGCTTTTGCCAGTGTGAGTGTGTTAAGTCACATCTGGATGTGCCGTTTGGACCATTATGCACTGACATGTGCAATGCATTTTCTATACTCCCACAAGACGCATGCGTTTGGAAAACGAAAAGATGACCTTTGTGATCTCACTGTGAATTGGGCACACATTCCTCATGAGGTGAAACGTCAGCATCTCAGTGCAGATAGAGGAAAACAGGCCAGATCAGGAGGAATTCCAAAGCGCATGCTAGACCTTTGTAATGAAAAGTACCCCAACTAAATAATTTTGGAAGCCCCACGAGAGCAAATCAAAACATGTGCTGAAAATGTTAGGCCTAATTAGGCCTAGCTGCATACCAAAATAGACATCCCATTGAGATTCACCAATTACAGTGTGATTCAGACCGAGGATACATTTGGTTTTGGAAAAATATTCAAGACCATATTACTGAGTTACGAGGATGCCATTCTAGGGTGGGCAATTATTTCATATGAGAATACAATTTAAATAACATTATGGCAGCAAATAGCATGTATATATAGGCATGAAGTATTTGTCAAACAACACTGGTATACAATTTATGTTGGTAGGCTTTAAAACAACAACTGCCTGCACTGATTTGAAGGTTTTACAATGATGTTTTTGCAGCACTCATGGTTAAGGTTCATGACCACACCTCTTCTAAGTGTTTAGCCAATCGAAGCGAAAGCTTTCTGTTTGGTGGGCAGACAGCCTTTTTGGGTGCCCGCCTTTGTCCACCCATATCTACTCCCCTAAGTAAAGTTTAGAAATGTTTGTTGGCATCGTGCACCATCGCCTCTTTACCTTGCAGAAGGAACCTTTTATTAAGCTCTGAGGATAACACACACACCAAACCTGTTCTGTTGGGAATCCTCCTTAGCTTAGCAGCTCATAGTTACATAAGCTGTTCATCTCAATCATGAGCCTCTTTTTAATAGTTTTTGATTTACTCAAGAGTTCAGATGACTCAAAATAAATACAATAAACCTGAAAGAAACCTATTCGTGGTTCCTGCTTTCTACCCGCACGCATGCATGCCACGATTCCAGCAGTTACCCAACCACCCAGCCGCACACACCCTTCAGAATACACACCGAGCGTGGATGCCCGGTTCAGTGTTAAGTGTTTCTTCCCTGTTCTGAAAGTGAGCCCTGTGCCCTGAGGATTTCCTCCAGTCAGCCCTGTTAATAAATAAATGACTTCAGGGTCGCTCCGCTGCTTATTCAACACTGTTATGCACTCCAGTGCTGGATTCGCTGCTGTGGTTAACATAGAACACAGGTCTAATTTTACAACCTGCTGTTGTGAATTGACTTCTTTCATCCTTTAGAATCTAACAAAAAATATTTGTAGTTGTGTAATACAGTAGCAATCAAACCAGTACAAAATGGGGGTGTTGAAGGAGATGTCTTGCGTCAAAAGTGTAAACAATTTAACATGCAAATCATAATTACGTATATGGAATAAAAGACAATACATTTAGGAATAAGAATTTATAATTTTTTTAAACTCCTAGTACAAGTAAAGTGATGTTCCTGTTTCCATTCAGGTGTATTTTGTCCGCCTATTCAAATCTACTTATTCAAATTTATTATTCATTTAATTGTTTCCTTATGACTTAGTCATAAAATAATATGATTTAGTCATATGACTTAGTAGCAAGTACAAATGGCCAGCTTTGGCCACACCTCTGTATAACACATTTTTGTGTCAACGGGTGACTGTTCTGTTTTTATTGGGTGCTAACTAAACAAATGTTTGTGGTTGTTGGGCACACGTAGGTTCTTACCACAGGCCTGTCCAATCAAAAGTTTACATTTGTTTGTGTTGCTGTGGCAACGGAATGTCCAGACATGACCACCTATTTTTTCCTAAAAAAAATAAGTCAGCAGCTAATCAAGAGCATTTGTTCATTGAAGGGGACCATTTATTTCTGTACAAACAAAACCTGTGACCCTGTGTATTAATATCTAGCATGTCCACACAACAGAATTAATCACAGGCTTAAACATATTTCAGCTGATCACAGAAGCCTTGTTTTTAGCAGATCGTGTTTTACTTATTCATACAAAGACAATCAAAACCACTGGTTTACAAGGCGGTGACACTACATCATTTCCCTTTGAAGGAAAGATCTGAATTAGAATTTTCCCACGCATTGTGCAAACTGTATGAACAGACAATAGGGAAAAGTTCAGACATTTCTTTAAGTTAAACAAGCACCTTTTAAACGCTTTCATCTGTTTTTTCATCAGTATCTGTTCTTATGCCAAATCAGTCAGGCCAAGACAGGATCTGTAGACTTTTTCACTGGTTTTAAAGGAAACGTCAATGATAAATATATATTAAATCTGGAATATCTTTTGTTGGGTTTTGTTGAGTTCTTAAGTCTAGTGGTACTTGTTTCAACAATGTGCTACTGTTTTCCAAAACAGTATTTTTTGCCTATAGTAGTTGTGGTCGTAAATAATGTATTCGGTTTTCTTGTAAAATACTGTATTATACATATACATATACATAAAACATCACTACTGTAAAGTAAATACTGTAATTCTTAAATATTACACTCATTAGTGTAATATTATTTTTTATATTTCCTTCAGGGAAACCTGTTAGTTCTGGTAAATCCTATGAGATTATATAAATTATTGCCCCTGCTGAATTATTATTCCACTCACATCATAATGGCTCCTGGAGTCGTATCTGTATGCCCCCGAAATCCAAAACAATACATTTTACACTCGCTGGAAAATCCGAAACATGAAACAAGCATCAACATTTAAATGGCCCAAACAAAATTTCCTTTTTTTAAAATAATTTTTCATCCCAGAGGTCACAGATCTTAAAGTTGACTTTATTACCACCTGCTGACGTTTCTCTACACAACATGAGAAAACGGTATGTGCTGTATTGCCAAACTTTCTGTGCATACTGTAATTGTCTACGGTTACTGATCAAAGATAAGACTGATGACTGCAGTTCTGCTTTTCATTGACAGCTTGTCTAAGTCACTCCTATAAACACAAGATTTTCTCCATTTTCAATAGAATGAGCTGAGACAGAATGTAGTTTGCATTGAAATTCAGTAGCTTTCGGATTGCTTGCAGCTGTTTCAAAGGTCAGGGCAGTAAAATGAGGAACATCTTTCTTTCTTTGCCTGTTTTTTAAGACTACGCTAATATGTGTTTGGGAACTTTTAGCTAGTAAAATATTTTTAATATTAATGGGTAGAGGGGCAGTTATAGGGGTGGTTGTGACTTACTGGTTAGTGAGTCAGGCTTGTAATCAGAAGGTTGCTGGTTCCATTTCAGCGTTGGCAGGTAGCAATGCCCTTGAGGTAGGCACCTAACCCCTGATTGCTCCCCGGGCGCAGTAGTGTGCTGTCCACTGCTTTGGGTGTGGGTGTGTTCACTCCTCACCAGTAAAAGGGTTAAATGCAGAGGTCACATTTTGGGCATGGGTTACTAAATCTGACAAACATGTCAGATTTAGATTGGCTATTACTAGTTATCCTCACTTACTACGTATAAGAGAGTAATAAATATATGCTTGGAAAATAAGAGAACAGATTTTTCTGTAACCTGGAAAGTCTTTCTTTCTTATGGCATGACCATAACTTTCATTTTGAACATTTCTCCTCCACGACCGTCTTATTGAAAGAAGGACCAAGTGAAAAAGGTGTTCATTGAGGTGCCTGATCCAAACAGAGTTGGGTCACACCGCAAAACTGCATTTCTGGAAATGTCAAATGGCCAGCACTCCCAAAAGATCACAGTATTCAGTGAACTACAAAACCTTTGGTGATTGTATCTTGAGCTAACAGAGACAGATTGTTTTCAGTGATTTGTGAATGTAAGCCATTGTTCTATCTATGTTATATTAAAATATGTTATATATGCTCCATCGGGCCCTTTGTACAACACTGACCTTTTTAATATACAGATAAATAGTGATCCATCCATTCAACTGGAAAACACAATTACACTGTCTGTGTTAAAGGCAACACAGCTGATCCTGCTAGTTTGTGTCCTACAGCTGGGTTTGCATTTGAATGTAAGCTGCTTTAGATTTAAACATTAGCAGAAAAGTCACATATTACAGCTACACATGTTCTTTTTTTCCCCAATTTAATACTCCCAATCAGTGTCATTATATTCAATATCGGCTGTGATGACCTTAGCAATGACCTTAAGTTATATATACATAACATTTTATATTAGAAAACATGTCAATTTAGCATCTACATATTTGCTTATATATTTCTATAGCCTAATTTATATAGCCTTAATCGTCATGATCCCACTTCTTGGCACCACCGTGGTCCTTTTTACTATAAATTGTTTACGAAATGATGTTCTTCAAGCACAAGCAGCCCCAGACACTGACTCACCGCCACCTCCCGAAGCACGAGGTCAGGTGAAGTTTTATGAAGATGTGGACGGCTGGTTTCATTTAACGATAATCACATATGGGAACAGCTCAAGGACATTTTTCACTCTTAAACTGTTCCATCTAAAATGCTTATACGGTATACATGTTATGGTGAATTTGTACTGATAGCATTATTTGTTTATTTATTAAAATGTGACTAATTTTATAGTTTAAACAATAATTATACAGTTAACAGTTAATTACTACATAAAGGTGTGAGTATATATCAACATTTACTGCAGAGCAAATTGTGTTTATATACTTACGTCTGTACTAGTCTCAACTTTGTATTCAAAACAATGATGGTGCTGTACAAGCTGATTTTGTAGTGTAAGTTTGATAACTAAACTGATGAATAAAAGCTGTTAGCAGAATCTATTATGAAACAAAATGTAATCCCCATAGACCAAAATCTCCTTTTTCCTTTCTAATATTTCAGACCTGCAGGGACAAGAGCATTTACGCTCCCTGACTGCTTGTAGATTAATCATTAGTTTATATAAGTTTGCTCATCAGATTCGTTTATGAATAAAAAAAGCACCATAAGTATATACTCACAGTGGCATAACTGCAATTTGGTCCCTTTTTCAGGATTAGAAACACTAGAACAGATCCTGTTG
>JAZGTJ010015886.1:0-13061 GCA_036877575.1 Botia almorhae | reverse complement strand
AACAGACCTAAATATATAGTATTGGATATAGGTGGCTATGTGTTCAGCAAGGAATATGACCAATAAACTAACCATCACACTAAATCTGTAATCATCATCACCTACTATGCTTTCAGAAGAAACGTACCTTTTTGAGGCAGGTCATCCGTGGCCGATAATGCTGACCATGGTCTCGGTCTGATCTTATTGTCATTTTGCAGTCTCCGGAAAATTATTCAGGAGCAGAAAACAACTTTATGAGAATATGAGTTAACTTATAGTAGAGTGGTTGAAAAGGGCCGGTCCCTGCACGTCACACGCACCGGGGGAAAATAGTGACTGACCAAACGTAACTGTTAGCGCACCAATCACAGCGCAGCTCTATTCCTGCAACCTGTCATCCCTAGGTAGTGAGCGTATCAGCGGGTACTGCACCGCTCAAGCGACAGGCGGCGACATAAAAACAGCGTCTCGGTTTCTTATCACTGTTTCTCATTCAATGCCACAAGAACAAGATGTATTACTTGCCATTTACTGTCAGGAATAAATAAATAAATGTAAAAAATGGTTTGCAAAGAGCGCACATTTATGTCTGTTTTTACCCATAATATATTGCTCTATACTTTCCAAATGATCACTCTAAAAAGAAAGCACATCAAATACACCGTTTTCTGTCAAACACTAATAGTATTTCATTACAGGCTGTTCTTTTTATTTCTACGCTTTATTAGCATACACAAAAATGTGTTTACAGTTACAGTCTGATTACACACATTTACTTACATTTAAACTCCAATTGAGAATAACTAGCATAACATCATTTCGCCCACTTATAATTTATTTTGATAAACTTTTATCCCGTGTACTTCTGAGCTAGAACCCGCCCAAAACTTTCATCATTGAGCAGAGCACTGCGCGCGCGCGAGCCAATGTCATGGCAACGGCGCCCCCGCCCGCCTCTAGCAGTCAGGCGCGCGCTGTTTCACTCCCTACTGTATCGATGAAGTTGCCCAAAGATGGCGGATTTCCTGCCGTCCCGGTCCTTTCTATCCATTTGTTTTCCGAACTGTCTTCTCAACAGCAGCGAGGCCGAACAACTGAGGAAGTCTAAAGAAATCGACAGGGGTCTTATGAAAGACAAAACCTATGTTAAACGGTTAGTCAAGATACTTTTGCTCGGCGCCGGAGAGAGCGGCAAGTCCACTTTCCTCAAGCAGATGCGCATCATACACGGACAGGACTTCGATCAACGGGCCAAAGAAGAGTTCAGGGCGACCATTTACAGTAATATTATTAAAGGTATGATGCACAGTTGTCTCCGACAAACTTTTGGAAAGGGTGTAAAGTTGATTTTGTTTGTTGGGAGTTAGTTTTGTAAGGATCGGAAGACACGAGAGGCCAGTGAAATGAGGGTTAGCTTGCGCTAGCTGAAGTTGCGCTGTAACCTGCCCAGGAGAAACGCCCATGTTATTCTCTCAACTTTGCACCGTCGTGTTTTTGAACAAAGACTTCAGTGAACAACTCAATTTCTGTATGATATTGTCTTCTCACTTCCCATCTAATGAAATCTGTGAATTAAACCACACTTCTTATTTCAGTGGCCATTAAAAGCCACGACTCTGGTGTAAATTTCAACAGAAATGAATGCTAGTGATCAGGTCCTCTGCATTTTTAAACCTCACTATTTGTGCTCGTTTTCATTTAGAGTGTTTATTTGACACTGTTTAGGATGTTATGACAATGTTTATTTGTGTTCATTTCTGCAATATTTATTAATTATCGTCTTAGTTGAAAGAATTAGTATGAATCAGATTATCGGGGCTGTTTAAATAGTCTCCGGAGCTTCTGCTAAATCTCAGTGCACTAATGTTTCGTCTCCCCGAGTTAATGCCATAACCGAAATTGGATTTTGTAAAATAAACCGATCCAGTACGAAAAGCCCGTCTTAAATTGTAAATCAGCGCCCTTGTTTGTTGGTATGCTGAGCCCGTCTCATAAATAACAAAGAGACTGGTGTCTAGCGAGAGAACACCACTGGCTCAACTCATCGCTGTGATTGTTTATTCAGATTATGCAGACCGTCAATGATTGGCGAACACTGTGGCCTTTCTGAAGTTTAAAAGAAAAATTGAGCTTCAAATACGTATGTCAAAATGGCATCTTTTAAATGGACGTGTTTAAATGCACGTGTTTCGGGCATTTGTGAAATGGGTGGTGTCTAGAGCCGAGTGCGGCACATGATGGGAAGGCAGGTTGACAGCGCTGCTACCACTCACTAACACCTGTTATTGAAACTGACTAGCTTTACTGTTACTGTAATCGTTTCACAGTTTTAGAAAGAAAACCAAATCGAAAAAGCAACGCTTGTAAGCTTCTTAAAAATACTTTTGCAGACTTTATGGTGGGAAGTTTAAGTTAATGCCTTGTTTTATGCATATAAAGAATTCTAGGCATGTCTGCCCTTTTTCCATAAGTTTCATGTCAGGTTTTTGACTGCTTGTCTGTCTTTCTTGTCTTTGTTTTTTTCTGTTTAAAAGGGGATGTGATTAATAATCGGCACCTACCTTACATAATATGGGGCTCTCCTGCTGGCCCACCGCACTAGGGGCTTTCCAGTGCCTATTGCTATTTAAAGAGTTTGAGATTTCCTGTACAAAATTAATGTTTCGCATTGGTGATGTGAATCAGACATCAGACTTCACGATGACAAATGAATGGTTCAGCAGTGATTTCTGTGAAAGCTGTAGCGGTCACTAACATCATATCCTTCCCTAACTCAATTTAAACAGGAAACATTTAGTGAAATAGCTGATGGATCAAATCCTGAGGAAAATAGAATATTTTCTGAAAATGTTTAGATAGACAGAGAAATGGCACTCTAACAACCGCACACACACACACACACACACATGTTTAAAGCAGATCAAATAATGTGACACTGGACAATAATCTTCAAATATTTGGCACATTTGTTTGTTAAATGGCTGTACCACTAACACTAATTACAAAAACTCTTAAGCCTGCATGTTCTTTTTTTTTAGCACAAATCTGTACCTGACCACCTGTTACCAACCAGTATTCTTCTTTGTACAATGATCCAGGGAATGTATGTAGGGTCCACATCAATCATAACAGTAGATTGAAAGTGTTTACTCAGAGCTTGTACAGTTGTTTCTCCTTGGAATAGGGAGTTCAGAGGTCTAGGTTCCTAGTGCAAAAGTGTTTCTGTTCAACTGTGAATTTGTACACTTCAAAAAACTGATTATTCAATTCTTTATATCGTCTTAATGCACTTACCCTGAAACGTGGCAAACCTTTTTAATGTAGGGTTGTAATTTCCATTATTTTTGTAGTTAGTTGTGTAATTCACCTGATCAAATTTCTATTGACAGTCATGCGCAACCAATCTCATTCAGTGTTGACATATTTTAAAGTGATATTTCACTTGAGACAAGAAGAACAGGCCTGATTGTTCATATTGTATAACTGAACCGAAACACCAGCTGTGTGTTAATGTCGTTGATTTTCCTGTGAGTTTGTTGGACAGAATGGAGTAAGATCTTGCCTTCTGTGGTAACGCTTCCAAGCTGTACCAGATTGTTTATCTTTTCTAACTTACGCATGACCCTGTTTATAATCGTGCAGAGTTAGTTCAGCGTGTATTTGTTGCATTCTAGTGTTGTTTATAGAATTTGATTAATTCGATGGAATAGCAGGATTTAGGATTTAGTGGGGAAGGTCTCGCTGTTACCAGATCATCTGGTAAAGTGGTGAGGATTAGAGTTTTTCATTATAACAGTAAACGTATATTTGTTGTGTATATGGTGAGGAAACCTTTAAAGCTAGTCACGTGAACAGGCTTCTACATAACAAATGTAGGATGTGTCAAATAAAGCTTTTTATGTTCTTCTCTGCACTTTCAGTTTCCTGAGACTATATCCTCTAAAAACCTAATCTGTATCTGCTACGTTTGATTTTATACAAACATCAATTGTATACATATGTACGAATCAATTGCCGCATTAGTTGGCTTTGTGGCTTTTGCTTGACATTGTAATCTGGATTTGCTTTGTAATTAAAATGAAGAATGAACTTGTGAGTGGCGATTGTCATGCTTTTAACCCATAGGGCGAGACAGAAAATGTTCTGTATGTACTGCTTGTATATTTCAGACAGAATGGCTGTTTGCTTTCACTAATGTACATCTATAGACTGTTGTTATTGATTCTGCTGCAGAACATTCTATAGAGACAGCTCTCTATGCATGCAGTCCTGTGCTGCACTAATGGACTTCAGCTTGGATATTGCTGACCTCTCAAAGGGCCTTTTGCTTAAGCAATTTTATTCTTAACCTTCTATCATCTCACACTGGATGGTGTGAAAAGAACAGGCTGATTACAGCAGATGAGATCCAGAAACTCTGTCCAAGCAACTAATCTACAACTGAAGAATAAGGTTGATTTGATGCCCATACTGGCATCATAACTGACTGCTGACTGAACAGTGGTTTGGAATAAGCCGTTTATGTAAATATGTGAGGTTGCAGTTTATTTAAATATGCAAATGAGGATCTGGTTTAATTCATTGTGAAAGATAACAGTTCTCACATTCCTGTCAAATAACAGCACGCATTACAACAACAATGCCTAGTTATCAAGTACGACAAACCTCTTCACCAAACCAGCGGAAAGACAATAACTGAAAGGTCATGTAAGCTCTCAGCCATTGTCTTTGTGTGTCATTGTGAGGGAAAGAGCTGCTAGTGGAAACAGGTCTAGCAGGTTATTAGTACTATAGCTGCTGGGGACGCCAGTTTTTGAAAGGAAAGAGAAAGCAAGGTGTGAAAACCAGCCTACAATGGGACTCTCCTATGCCGTTAATCTTACAGTATACTGGTGAGCAACACTACTGATACTCACACCCTTACCCAGCATTGGTGTATGAATCTGAGGATGTCTCATTCAGCACTACCACATGCTCTTGTCTCACATGTGTTGGTGAATCTACTGCATCAGTAAAAACTCTGTTAATCTTATTAGCTTTCTTTTGATACAAACAGAACCAGGTGCAGGATTTTCTTGCTATCGCTGTACTGCATCACAAAGAGGTTTTTCTGCATCACAAAGTCATTCTAGTGTTTCGTGCCCATTGTTAGGAGACATGATGGCAGTGTAGATTATCAGCTTTTTCCCCAGTGTGGTGACTTACTATTTCGTTTGAAATGAGAATGGTTGCATTATTAAGGGATTGTACCGTTATGGCAGTAAACTTAGATGCAAATGTAGCTGTATTATAGTGTTGTAATAATTGGTTACACAATGTTGTGGCAGTTGTTGTGCAACTAAGATTTACTGTAATAAATTGCAGTTGCTGCACTTATTAAAATAGGACATTAAGATTAATTTACACTGAATTCCAACATTCTGAGAGATTTGAATGTGAAAATATGTGATTTACCACATTTACACCTGCTTTTACATCTGTATTATTGTATCTGATCACAGGTGTAGTACACAACACAACGCAAACAGAAAAACATTCTGTTTTCAGTCAAAAACATAGGTTCATTCAGGTGTGAGGTTTGTCATGGCGTGTTGGATAGGTGATGCAGGAATCAAATTTATTTCATATGTCTGTAGAATGAGTTTACTGCAGTTAACTCATTCTATAGGCACGCAGAATAAGTTAAACATATGAGATTATTACAACAGACAGTTTGCCTGTGCTGATGGTGATTGGCAAAAGAGAAAGAGGGAGAGAGACATGATCAGCAGCAGGGACTGTGTACATACTCCGGAACAATGCAGGAGATCTGTGCAATAGATGTCTCCAGTTATCTGTGTCATCTGTTTTCTTTAATTGTTGTTTCAGCAGAGCTCACCAGGAAAAGTCATAAAAAAAACTTAATGTCTTTATTTCAATAAGTCACTTAAAAGAGGTTGTATGTATATAATACACCACTCAACAATTAAAATATGCACAGGTCTTTGTATTGGAATGTAATTAATTTACATATTAAATGCACCCTGCTAGTCTATAGTTTTTATAAACAATGTAAGCATAGTTTATCATGATTTGGGTCTAATGTTAGCATTTTTCTCTATGTAAAAGCATCAGCCAGCTCCAGAAGTTTCTGAGTGTATACATACGACAGTTGTTTTTAAATCCCTTTAGATATTTTGTGTATTTTAAAATATTGTTATGTTTCCTATGGCCGCCATTGCAGGTATTCGAGTGCTTGTGGATGCCAGAGAGAAACTGCATATTCCGTGGGGAGACTCTTCAAACCAGACACATGGAGACACCATGATGGCTTTCGACACACGCTCGGCTATGGTATCACAAGGGCTAGTGGAGACCAAAATCTTCATGCAGTTCCTGCCTTCAATCTGTGCCCTCTGGGCCGACAGTGGCATACAGAATGCATACGACAGGCGCAGGGAATTTCAGCTGGTGAGTTTTCCTTTGCCCACTGGGGACAACATGATATTCACAGCATATTGTAACTGCTGTCTTGTGATGTATTGCAGAAGACACCTGAATATTTAGTGTAATTTAATTCAATTGTAGTGAGATGAAACATGTTATGCTATGACGTTATGTTGTTTTAATTGTCAGTAGAAATGTCATTTCAAAAGTGCACACAATCATAACCCATGAATTTGGCATTTTTTACAGTAACTGAGTAGCTAAATAGTGTGTCCATGGACATTTATTAAGAAAGCAAATGCAGTCATTTGAATTGCACATTGTCAGCTGTACAGCAGTTTGCCTGTATTCTTTGATAACAGCTTTTCTAGTTTATAATGTAACCAGTTACAATTTCATACTATTTACTGGGCCTTTTAGCAAGTGAAAGGTCAGGTAAAGTAACCCGTCCAATTTCTCTTTTTTTCTTTGTCTTTTTTTTTGATGTTTGACGTCTTGACTCGTAGCAGGCTGAAACACTTTTACAGGCTTCAGGCCCCAACTGAAAGTTTTGCAGATTGACTTGCTGAGGTGGTGTGTGTATATCTAAAGAGGATATGTAAACCACATCACTGCTGTGCTCAGGCCATGACTGTAGAAGGCTGTACATTTGTCATGAGTGATCTGTTTCTGGGTTAGTGCAGGGGGCATTATCAAACCCACCTGAAAGCGAAGACATACTTTTCTTCATATAGGCAGTTTTGTCTTATCTGTTTGTGAGGTTTAGCAATTTTTGGTTTTCCCCAGTAAATCTCAGATGATTCCTCATTCGAGCCTGACGTAAGCAAGTACCATCTTAACAGCTTCAGACTTCTCTAAATGGTCTCAGTTCCTAATGCTTTACTTCCCTCTTATAGAAACATACATTGAACCAAAAAGACTCTACACCAAACTCCATTATGATTTGTAGAGATTTAATAGTGTGGGAGGTCACAGGGGCTGCCTGATCCTTATATCTGAGGTAATGTTTAAGATTACTGGAATTTAAAGTATCTTAAATAGTATTTTAAACTCTTTCAGTGACTACATTATATTGCCATTTGCATGAGTTGTTATGTCAATTTCCAGTATTTTAATTTTCACATTTGCCTTCACTAGTACAGTGCACAGGGACTTGAGACTTTTTGCTGGTGGTCTTCACCTATCTCTAGTGATCATCTTGGCTCAGGCATGTTGCGACTATGCAGAGCAGCAGATTTACGCTAGTTAGGACAAGAAACAACATGATGCTGAACAGATTTACTGCGGCCCAGATCTGTGGAGCTGATAACAGGGTTGATCTGCTCTTCACCAAGCTCAGGAATTTCCTTTTTCAGTGCTTTGCGCCCGCAAGTGTGACGTTTATGTGAAAGCAAATTTGACCGTTGCTGTTGAGGATTGAGGTTCATTGGGAGCTCTTTCTATAAGGGAAACAGGCTGCCCTACCACAGGCTCTAGTGATTTGCATACCGGTTTGCAAAGCCTGTGTGAGTAGAGGCAACAAAACAAAACACTTTTGTGCCATGTAATCCACAGACCACGTGTGTCGAGTGCAAAACATTAACAGGTTTCCTGCTTTCACAACCCTGCCCCTTCAGCCTCTGGGGGATATGGTATGCAGCCGATGTGCAACACAACAAAACTTGTTTTGGATTCCAACAGCCAAGATCCTTGTGTCTCTGGCCACCCCCTTTTTTAAACCTTCTCGCCCCACCCCCTTATTTCTAGGCATTGCATAATCCTAATCCACTGCTTTAGTCTCTTTCTGTGCTGTTCTCAGGACCTACAATAAAAGGCCTTGTTCTCTGTCTTATTTCTAACTTCTTTTTGTGCACTTAAAAAAAGAGCAAACGTTTTATAACTGTCAGATTCCATTTGGTAAATGATCTCAGGTTTTACTTGTAGTCTATGTGAATCTGCCATTCATCAGTGAAGCTCATTGCAGCCACACTTACTCAAGGCATAATCTGATTTAGCAAATGCTTGCGGGATGGAGCGTTTTCAAAATGCTGACTGGCTTCATAATATCAGACATGAATGCTACAGGGTAAAGATGGAACAGAATTCAGTGCTGTTCTGAGCTGCTATCCCCACAGGATCCGTGATGTCTGCAGATTGAAGCCACCGGAAAAGATGTTTTGATAGGATGCATCCACCCAAGTGCACACTGTCCTGTTTTCCAAACACTGCTTTCTGTGCTAGGTCCACCCTGTATTGGTACGGTTTAGAGTTTATTGGGTAGGAAAGCGTGAGGGTGTATTGTTTCAATGTGTACAGCACTCTTGACTCATGTTTAAGTGTCATTGTTGTATGGAGAGAGCTTTATTAAGGCTTTAGAGGTCTAAGATTCCCGTCTTCCCTCTTTCTTATATCCCAGCCTGAGATTAGCAGGATCCGGTGGAAGGGATGAATGATCCGTGAAGGAATGTTGAGCTGTGATTAAAACGATGGCCCTTGTGCACGGCTGCAGACCTAACGCCCATGGAAGTGGACATATCGCTATTTCATTATTATACCCTTATATAGCCCTGTATACATGTGTGATGTGACAATTGGGCTGTTTGTCACATTTAATTAATCCAATGTGGAGAATGTTTACATAAAATGTAAAAGTTTTGACGAAATCTGATTTATATGTTCTGTTCAAATGAAGTTGGGTGCTTTGTCCTCTTGATGGCCCTGTTTGTATAAATAAAATATATCTTTATTTTAAGTCACCTCTGTTGTGTCCGTTCCTCAGTGGGCGTAGCTTTAGATGTTGCTGAGTTAACAGGACTTCCTTTTCAGCATTACTCAGAAACTGATATCCTGGCCTGCACTGAGCATGTTGTTCCTATGTGCCCACACCCTCCATTGAAGATGATCAGCACATTGTGGCTGTGGCTTCATGCCCAGCTGGGGGAGGGTTACCAGGGGTTTTCTTATGACATAATGCAGTTTGTAGTGGAAGCCACCTCAAAAGACCCGAGTGCATTCCTCCTCAACCTCAGCTACCCTAAACATGCAAGTAAATGTTTTCAAAAGGGTTTTTATTATGTAGGAAATGGGGTAGGCCCAGGCAGTTAGTGCTGTTGTTTCAGGTTGCATGTCTGTGATTGGTCTTCCACTGAGCTGTGCTCTGCAGTTCATCATGTACATAAGATGAACATCACACAGAAAAGGAAGCAGAACAGAACTGCTTCCTGCTTGTAAGCACGCCAAACTATTGTAGTCGACTGAGTCCGAGAGGCTGAGTGATCCGTTATTCATCCGAGCGTCACGGAACATTAACACAAGGTTATTCCTTCTTGCTGTTCCCTGGGTAGCTTGTTTCTATTACTCAAGATTTTAAACCAGACTCCACGCCTAGGTGTTCTCCTTCCAAAGAGCTCTGTTTGCATATCTGCCATGCTGTGTTATTGAGATGGTGGTGTACCATACTGAGACCAGCTGTCACGAATATGGGGCTAAAGCAGGAGGTTACAGCATGAGCTTGGGAAACGTTCCATCAGTACTCACAGATGAACAGCAATGCTACTGAATTTCCCCCTGAAAGTCAGTAAATTATGCTAGTGACAGTTTTCTGCATCAGCTTGTGTGTAACGTACAGTACGTCTTTGATTACTGACATCCTGTTTCATCAGAGGGTTTTCATGAGACTCATAACCATCTGTTCTTTCATGTTGTCTGAGGCCTCTTTTTTTGAGGGCTGACTTTTTTGCTAATGACTATTTAGGAATTTTTAACTGTAATAACTTTTTTGTCATCAGCCACAAACAACATAGTTTAGGATGGTTTGTCGAAACCCCAAATACGTCTGAGTACAAATAGAAAACACAGAGTAAAGGAATTTATAGTTTGTGCAGAAAAACACAAGATGGCTGAAGTGATAATCAGTGTGCGTGGATGTGTGTGTTCTGTTGTTTTTATTGTTAAATTCATTACAGTGCTTTGATAACATGACTGATTCTCTTTGCTCTTTGTTGTCCTCACAGGGTGAATCTGTGAAATATTTCTTGGATAACTTGGACAGACTCGGAACAGCGGTAAGCATATAGCCATCTGTTATCACGTTCTTTACAGAGCTATTATTAATTACTGTAAGCATTATTTTTCATTTGTAGCTTTCCTAAGCGAATAGCAAAAAGTCGTTAAAACCAGCAATAAAACATAAATTATGCTAATGAATTAATGTATCTTCGTATTTGACGAAGCCTTTCTGGAGATTTATATGTTCCGTTCGAATAAGTTTAAAACAATTTTAAACTTTAAAATTATTCACAGTAATTTTGAAGCAGTGTTAGATAAGTCATTTCACAGCAGGGTCGAATAGGAAATATTGAACAGCTAGTGTTGAATATAGTGTGTTCTCTCATGATGAGGCTGTCCTGCAGGCCAGCTAGCACAGACAGAGAGAAGTGAAAATGGTTCGGCTTGCATCAAAGCAGGTCACATGTTTCACTCGCTTAATAGAGGCAGTCAACCATTTCCCATTATGTTTCCTGTAGTGTCTTTTTCTCACGTTTTACCCCCAAAAATCCCCTTCATTCGTTTCTGTGTGAACAGTTCAGAAGATATTCTAAAGAATGATTGTGATGGAAAAGTGCTTGTTTTGTGCCTCATGAGGACTGTGTGAGTAAGGATGCACATGGAATAGTTCCACATCTGCTTTCTTGTTTTCCTGATTTCCTAAGGTTTTTCTTGCTCACTCACATGATGTGTGTGCTAACATCGGTACAAAATGATCAGAGGTGGATGATGGTCCATACAGGCTGTCAGTTAATAAATCAGCATTATAAAAATTAATTCTGTTTTGATACCACAGCAAAAATAACTATGCTGTGTTTACAGATAATAGGCTGCTTTTACCTTGCCAGGCTTAATGGACTGAGCCAATTTTACAAAAAGTATCAGATTTTTTTTGTCAAGCCTTGTATCCGATATCCATGTTTACGTTAATTTCCTGCCCAAATATTCCAGTTGCTATGAGCACCACGATTGACCCTCGAGTTCTGGATGGACTTTTGACAATTCATCTTCTCCAAAGTCAGTGAAAGTACAACTGACGGCATTATATTAGACATAAAAAGTGAAAGAGACTTTTTATTGCTGCCATCATAAGGAAGGCTTTAACACCTTCCACACTGGTGACACGAAAACTGTGTGGGTACAAATGATGTCCACCTATTGGAAAAGTGTCTGATTTAAAATCCTCATCTGGAAGTGACTCAAATCTGATGTGACTAAAACCGTTCTCGTGGGTTTTTTGTGTGTTTACAAATGTGCAACAATATCTGTTCTGTGTCAGATGTAGAAAACAAACGTGCCAGTGTAAACGCAAGCATAGACTAATCATCAAGACTCATAGCACAAAAAAATCAGCCAGAAAACTCCACCCTTCTGCTTTTCCTTCTCTGCTTTTTACCATCATTTTTATAATAGCTGCACACCAGTTTTTTAACATGGCTTTTCTATTTATTTGGTACCAACATTAATACGTTTTCAGTACAGTTCCAGTATATCCCTTTGTTTGTGGTACATATAAACAGACAAAAAGTGACACAAGATAAAAAATATTATTCCATATAAATCTGTGATTTTAACTCAACTAGCCATTATTGTGAAAAACAGCAGAACAATTTTTTTTCAGTTTGCTTGGTATCTGTTTTTGCACCGTCGTGACAGATAGTCCATCTGTAAAAGGTCATTGGTCCAGAGTCCTGAATAGGGAAATTGTATGTCATTGGAAACTTAAAGCTTCAGTTCTGGTTAGGACACAATGTGATACTTGCATCTGTGCAACTGTCACTGTATGAGGTTCCCTTTGAGTCATGTGACTTTGTGCCTGCTGCTGTTCTCTCTGTGCTAAACGGATGTTTGTGGTTTTATGCTCTTTCTAGATGCTGCTGACTGCAGTAAATGTGACGATTAGTATCTCACTTTTGACAGACAGAGCTCTGTTTCAGGAGAAAATCCAAGCATTTTACATTTGATTTAGTGCTGTTTATAATTCACGACTTGCTATAACTCCTTATGTCTGTCTGGGTGTTATTTTGTTTATAATATCGCCTGTTATTTTAACTTTTTTTTCCCCTGTTTCCTTTAAGAGAATTTCGGCACATGTAGACCAGTGACTGAGAGACTTATCTCAGACTAATCTCGCTTATCTCACTTTCTGTATTTTGCTTTTTGACATCTCTCTCTCTTTTTCCCTCCCTCTCATTTGGCCTCAGACTGTCATTCTCACTGTCATTCTCATTCTCATCTGAGAAAGAGGAAGTAGGTTTGAATGTGCTCTGGTCTGAGGACACGCCTCAGACAGGCCTTGCGAGTCAGTTTGATTTTTTAAGTCAAACGGCTACTCTTTTTACTCAGCCACAGCAGTGTGGACCCACTTGTGCAATCACGCCACCAACAAACAGGAAGAGGAAATACTGCACGCACATCCGAGTGTGCGTGCAGGGAAATGGCCCCTTGACACTGTTGGAAAGCATGTGCTTGTTTCAGTTAGCATTCATTCTCGGATGGATGTAATGAGGATTAATGTGGGTGTCTATGTTTAGATAGAGACAGACCCAGAGTCATGAATGTTTAGGAAAAGATGAGGGAGAGGGGTTGTCCCAGGCATGTGACCAAATACAGACATGCACAGTATG
>JAZGTJ010015885.1:0-13061 GCA_036877575.1 Botia almorhae | reverse complement strand
AGTTTTGATATCGACTATGCATTCTGTTAGTTTAGTGAATTTATAAGTCTCGTTGGGCCTAGAAGAAATGTATAGCTGAGTATCATCAGCATAACAATGGAAAGTAACTCCATGTCTCTTAATAATTGCTCCCAGAGGTAGCATGTATAAAGTGAAAAGTAGGGTCCCAAGAACTGATCCCTGCAGTACTGTGATCAGTACGAGATGTTTTCACTCACTGCAACAAACTGGAATCGGTCAGATAAATATGATTTAAACCATGCCAATGCAGTTCCATTTATGCCAATGTAGTTTTCAAGCCTATTTAATAGAATGCTGTGGTCAATAGTGTCAAAGGCTGCGCTAAGGTCGAGTAATACTAAAACAGAGATGCAGCCATGATCGGTTAAAAAAAAACAGATCATTAGTAACTCTGATGAGAGCAGTCTCTGTACTATGATATGGCCTGAATCCTGACTGGAAATTCTCATAGATATTATTTCTTTCCAGAAAAGAGCATATCTGTGAAGACACCACCTTTTCCAGTATTTATGAGATAAAAGGTAAATTTGAGATGGGTCTGTAGTTTACTAGTTCCCTGGGATCAAGTTGTGGTTTTTAAATAAGGGGTCTGATAACAGCCAGTTTGTAAGGTTTTGGGACATATCTCAACACCAATGATGTATTAATAATACTAAGTAGAGGGTCTATAATTTCAGGCAGCAACCTGGTATGTATAGGATCAAGCGTTCATGTATAGTAAAAATTATTTCTTATTTAGTTTTTAAAAAAACAATTGCAAAATTAATTGCTAGGCAAATTTTATTTTTTGATGATGATTCTGTTTCCATTATAAAGTACTAACAAATGTGTATGTGCAATCTCGTGATGAGTGGGTGTATGCGTAGTCTGGACAGAGAAGTTCATGAGTTGGGTAAAGATCAGATAGAGTTCAGTTTAACTGATAAAAACATTGAGGGATTCTTATTGGCTCAGCAGGCATACGATTTTATTTTGGATAAACCGCAAGGACGGTTTGAACCGGACTGGCAAACAGATAAAGGGGAACCATACTCCAAAATAAGGAACCTCTAGCAGGGTGTATATACCCCATATGGTAAGACTACATGGAAGAATAGGCGTGCATTCATCATGGCTTTGTGTGATCACACATGAATGTATCAAGTGTTGTATGCTGTCTGAGTACAACTCTTCAATAAATTTTTAATTTGATTAAACTGCTCCTTCGACTGGACATCTCATATTCCAAATCCACGACACATGTTGTTGATTTAGATGCTATGATTATTGATGATTTTGACAGTTTATCCCTCTCTATAGTAGAGAATGACTGGAGTTGTTTCTTGGGCAGGTTATGATGCACCATCTGATTTGTTTCTGTTGAAGACATGCATGTTAATTGCATGTTAATGATTTTTTTCTCTTGCAGTGTCTATTTTGTTATTAAAGTTCAAAAATTCATAAAATCACTATTATGGTATTGATAACTGTCAGAGGCAGATGACGCTTTATCTTTGGTTAATTTAGCCACTGTGTCAAATAGATATCTATGGTTGTGTTTATTTTCTTCTAAAAGATTTGAAAAGTAGGCAGATCTGAAGTTTTTTAAGGTCTTTCTGTAATTTGAAACATTCTCCCTCCATGCCATCCGAAATACCTCCAGTTTTGTTTGCTTCCAGTTGCATTCTATTTTCCGGGCTGTTCTTTTCAGAGCGTGGGTATGCTCGTTATACCATGGCGTTGGACTGCTGTCCCTAATCTTTTTTAACCGTAAAGGAGCGACTATGTCTAAGGTGTTAAAAAATAGGGAGTTAACATTTTCTGTTGCGCTGTCAAGGTTTTCAGAGTCATCCATTATGTTAGGGAATAAAGACAGTGCAGGCAGGTTTTTAATAAAAGAATCTTTATTGGTAGAATTTATTGTTCTATTATATTTATAGCAAGTAGGTGACTTTGCAGCCATAGGTAAATGTATTTTACAGGACACCAGATAATGATCTGAAATGTCTTCGCTCTGCTGCAGAATATTGATGGCATCAACATTCATACCATAAGACAGGATCAAATCTAAAGTATGATTGCGGCGATGAGTTGGTCCTGACACGTGTTGTGAGACACTAATAGTGTTCAAAATGTCTTTGAAAGCCAAACCCAATGCATCCTTTTCATTGTCCACGTGGATGTTAAAATCACCAACAATTAAGACTTGATCGGTGGCTATTACTACTTCTGATTAAAAGTCAGCAAATTTCTTGATAAAGTCTGTGTGGTACCCTGGTGGCCTGTAGACAGTAGCCAGTAGAAATGACAAAGTCTGCTTATTTACCCCAGATTAAGTTACATTAATCACCATTACTTCAAAAGAATTGTAACTAAAGTCAGATCTTTGGGCAGCTGTAAATGTATTCATATAAAGTGCAGCCACACCTCCCCCTTTTGCCTTTTGGAGGAGGCTCATGCTTATAACAGTAATTTTGGGGGATTGACTCATTTAATGTAATGTAATCTTCCTGTTTTAGCCATGTTTCTGTCAAGCAGAGAACATCTAGGTTTTGATCTGTGATCATATCAGTAACAAAAAGTGCTTTTGTAGAGAGAGCTCTAATATTCAGCAAGCCAAGCTTTATTAATTGTTTGTCTCTATTATGTACCTTTTTTATTTATTTAACATTGATTAAATTGCCATATAATTGTTTACGTTTTTTTGTATTTATCAGTCCGGGGGAGAGACACAGTCTCTATTTTATAGTATTTAGGTGATTCTATGTGTTGCAAATTATGTGACATCTGTGGCATGTGACGGCCGGCAGACATTTGGTTAAGCCAGTCTGTTTGCTTCCTGACCTGGGCCCCAGTTAGTCAAATATTAGTAGTATTAGTGAGACTATATGCCAAATTTCTAGATAAACAAGCAGCACCAGCCCTAGAGGGATGGAGGCCATCTCTTTTCAACAGGTCAAGTCTACCCCAAAATCATTTCCAATTATCTATGTAACCTTTATTGTTCTGTGGACACCACTTAGACATCCAGCCATTTAGTGATGACAGTCTGCTATGTATTTCGTCACCACGATAATCAGGGAGGGGGCCAGAGAATATTATTGTGTCTGACATTGTACTAGCAAGTTCACACACCTCTTTAATATTATTTTTAGTAATCTCTGACTGACGGAGACGAACATCATTTGTGCCAACGTGTAAAATAATCTTACTGAATTTACGTTTAGCTTTCAAATTTAAACCCGACATTTAAATTTGCTTTAATGTCGGGCGCTCTGGCTCCCGGTAAACATGTAAATATGGTGGCTGGTGCCTCTATATTAACGTTCTGTACAATAGAATTTCCGATAACTAGGGCACTTTTAACAGGTGTCTCAGTGGGTGCGTCACTGAGTGGGGAGAACCTGTTTGAAACTGTGATCGGAACGGAAGAGCGGTGTTTTGTCTTGCGGCTATGCTGTCTTGACAAAAGTCTTGACAAAAGTTAATTCTCTGATGCACCAGTAGGTTATTTCTTAGATGATGGGTTGATGCACTGGTGGAAGCTGCCAGATACTGAACGTGATGTGGTCTATCAAATCGTTCTTCCTACTGGCCATCGTGCACAGATAATGAAGCTGGCCCATTAACACATATGTTCTGGACATCTTGGCGTTACGAAGACATATGATCGGATTACCAGGCATTTCTTCTGGCCAGGCATTAAGTCTTCAGTTTCTGCATTCGTTCGGGATTGTAGTGTTTCTCAACTCAGCGGCAAGCCTAATCAGGGGATTCCCCAAGCCCTGCTTCACCTAATACCAGTGATGAGGGAAACTTTCGAGTGGCTTATTCTTGATTGTGTAGGACCTTTACCTAAAGCCAAAACTGGTCATCAGTACATCCTGACCATAATGTGCGCGGCTACACTATATCCGGAAGCTGTGCCCCTGCGTTCGATAACAACAAAAGCAGTGGGGTTGATTAAGGGGTTAATTAAGTTCTGTTCTCTGTTTGGATTACCAAAAACTATTCAAACAGATTGAGGAACTAATTTTACATCACACCTGTTCGAACAGCCAAGTGCGTATCATCCCCAGTCGCAGGGTGTGCTCGAAGTCTATGCGCCTATTGTCTTGAAACTGGCCGAGAGTGGGTAGATGGGCTACCTCTGTTAATGTTGGCTATACGGAGTACAGTGCAGGAGTCACTAGGGTTCAGCCCCGCCAAACTTGTTTTCGGGCATAACGTTCGGGGACCACTGAAACTAGTCAGTGAACAGTTTCTTTCTAAAGACTCCCCCCGTTTGCCAGTGTTGGAGTATGTGAGTGCGCTACAGGAGCACCTCCACAATGTTTGGGAGATCGCCAAACGACATCTTGCTGACACACAGTCTAAGATGAAAACAAGGTTTGACAAAAAGAGATGTTGTTCGAAATTTCCAAGCTGGAGATTCTGTGCTTGTGTTGTTGCCTGTACCTAACTCCCCAATGCATGCTCGCTTCACTGGACCATATAAGGTTGACAAGAAACTGAGTGTAACCAGTTATGTTGTCCATACTCCTGACCATCGACGCAAAAAGCGAATCTGCCACATAAATATGTTGAAAGCATATGTGACAAGAGACGAGTCTAACGCTAACGCCTGGACTAACAGTGTGTCTAATGTTGGTCTAATATCCAATTACAAGTCGGAGGTAGAGGGTCTGACTGACAGCGATTGTCAAGCTGCTTCTGGGAAATTCTCAAACTCTGCTATTCTTGCCATACTGCAGTCCCACTTACATTGTAACATTGTAGAGACATCATCGATTTGATTTATAAATACCCCACACCCTTCCCAGGATTGACGATTGTATAGATCGAGTGGGTTCTTCGCACTTTGTCACCAAGCTTGACCTTCTAAAGGGGTATTGGCAGGTGCGGTTACATATCTTGGGAAACTGGTTGGGCAGGGCCGAGTTATACCCGTAAATGCCAAGGTTGAAGCTAAGTTCGCGGAGTTCCCTTCACTCACTAATAAACGTGAGTTGCATTGTTTTCTTGGGATGACTGGGTACTACAGAGGCTTCTGCAAGAATTTCGCTACAGTGGTTGCTCCGCTCACTCACCTCCTGAGCAACGAGCAAAAATTTGAGTGGAATGATCAGTGTGAGACTGCCTTTTGCTCTGCTAAGGACTTGTTGTGCAGTGCCCCAGTTTTGGTTGCCTCAAACTTTGCTACACCTTTCAGTTTGCATGTGCATGCGAGTGCTTGTGGCACCGGTGCAGTGCTGATGCAACCTGATAGTACAGGCGTAGAGCATCCTGTTATCATCCTGTTAGCTATTTCTCTAAGAAGTTAAATAAATGCCAACAAAAATACAGCACTATAGAGAAAGAAACCCTCGCATTAGTACTGGCGGTGCAACACTTCGAGTATATTTGAGCTCTGGAGAACGAGTAATAGTATATACCGATCACAATCCTTTGACATTTCTGGCACGTATGTCAAATTCAAATCAACGTCTTATGAGATGGGCGCTGATCCTGCAGGAATTCAACATAGACATACGCTATAAAAAAGGTACAGAAAATGTCATTGCTGATGCATTATCCAGGGCTTGTGTTGGTGCTGACTAGAATGCATTACTGACATGTTTGTGTAAAGTTAAGTTGTTACAAAGTTAATTTGTAACTAAGGGTGTGGGTGTTACGTCCTGGACGTAAAAATAATGAATTGTGTGTAATGTGTTGTTGTTATTGTTTTCTCTGTGCAGTTGTCTCTCTCATCCCCTCTGGTAGAGCGTGATTGGACCGGCAGCTGGAGGCGGTTAAGCCGGGTAGCTGGAGCATGTAAAAGGAAGAGTTGCAAAACCTGCTCAGGGACTGCGGTGTGCGTTGTGGGCACACGCTCGGGTTTTTCTGCTCTCCCTCTGTCTTCTGTCCCAGACAGCGATCGTGTGCGATTTGAGATTAAGAGTGTTTTAGCTAATTTTGTGAGAGACCGTATGATGTGTCTACCTTCTCCTTTACATTTAGTCATTTAGCTGATGCTTTTATCCAAAGCGACTTACAAATGAGGACAAGGAAGCAATTTCAACAACTATAAGAGCAACAATGAATAAGTGGTATAGACAGGTCTCAGGTATTCCAGCACAGTACAAGAAGGTTAATTTTTTTTTTTATAAGAAGTAGAGGTAGTAGTCGTGTGTTAGTTGATAAGTCAAGGAAGTGAAGACGAAAGAGTTGAGTGTTTGGTCATTACTTGAAAACAGCTAGTGACTCACAGCTGTGACAGACAGCATGTCTGGCTCTTCATGTGCTTAATGCTGCAGGCTGTTAGTTTTTTCATATTTTTAGGATATAGGTGCTGCACTGGATTGTTTTACAAACAAAATTCTTTTAATTAATCACAGTGTTTAAACAGCTGGGCCGCTCCAGTCAGGTCGTAATGGGATCTATATGTGGAAGTGTGGTCTAGACACTAATTCTGCTCAAGTATCTGTCAGGCACTGTGGGTGGACGGTGTGGAGCAGAAGGTCTAAAAAGTGTGTGCAGTCCCCCGCAACTAATCCAGCTGTGTCTGTGACTCAAAATAATTGAGATTTGCCAAGTTAGATTTTTATAAATAATAATACCAGACTTCTTACCTCCCACTGTCTGCCATGATGTTTTCATTTTTTTGCCAGACTTTAACGTCAAATTGTATTATTTGGATTATTATCTTTGTTGAAAATTGTAATTGACAACAAAGTGGTAGTCAAAGGAATTAAATTTTTAAAGGATAGTGTCACAGAATAAATTTAGAAAAATAACAATTGTTTTTCACAAGTCTGTCGAGCATTTAGTCCCGCCCCAAACTGATGCCATTGGTTAAGACCAGACCTTCTGACTGTGTTGGGCCAGTCAGAGCCAGAATGTAGTACTCAGGAACTCAGCAATGATTTTATAATTAAAGGATTAGTAGAGCCATGAATGTTAATGTCTTGAATATTCAGCTTTTAAGAATCTTCCAAGCACTTGCACAAATGTAACTTGTAATTGTTATATTTTGACCATAATTACAAATAATGTTTTCTTAGATTATTTCATTTGTTTGTGTGTGTTCTCAGTAAGGCAGGGAGTCAGTCTGTGTGTTTATATCTTTATTTCCTCCCTGTGTTTGCTCATAAAGCAGCTGTCAGTGATAATGTGTTTTAAACAGCAGAGAGGATTCAGAGTCTGTCTGGGAATGCCAAGAGCTTTAGATTCTCTCCTGATTCTAGTTACACTCATAATCTTTTCACCATGTTAAATGTCTTTAATTGTATACAGAAGTTAATTGTTTGGAGCAACATATGTAATATGGATTTAAAGGAATCCTAAATGAAGGTTCTGTCGTCATTTAGATCATGTTACAGGATCCTAAACCTGTATAACTGTCTTTCCTTTTTTTTTCCTTTTCCATTTCCTTTTTGGAATGCAAAAGGTGATGTTCTAGTGGTTCCATAAATGACCTTCAACTTACAATAAATGTACTATCAAAGTAGTTCATACGTGTACTGAGATATAAAATTTTACTACACCTGAATTTTTTTGTCTTTTTTGGAGCTTTGCAGTTTCACTTTTTTGCATAAAAAAGATGATGTAAATAATAAATAATTATGAAATAATTGAAATACAGACCAGTAGAGGGTGAAAGTGACTATTTACTGAACAAGATGACCACCAACTCTTTCAAATGTGAGTCAGAAACCATAAGAGGACATCAAGTGACCTACAAAAAAATGGCAAATGACAGCTGGGGTGAAGTGCACTGCAAGAAAAGGGCTGAAGTTGTGCAAAGCTAGAAAAAAGCCCATTATCAATGAGAAGCAAAGAGAAGCTATGCTGAGGTTTGCAGCTTTGCCCAACACCTGGTTGTCTAATGGTTAGATGAAGACCTGGAGAGGCCTACAAGCTACAGCGTCTCGCTCCCACTGTAAACTCTGGTGGAGGATCTGTGGGGTGCTTCAGCAAGGCTGGAACTGGGAAATTTGTCTTTGTGATTGGCGCATGAATCAAGCCACATACAACGTTGTGCTGGAAGAAAACTTGCTTCCTTCAGCTCTGACAATGTTTCCCAACTCTGAGGATTGTTTTTTCTAGCAGGACAATGCTCCATGCCACACAGTTAGGTCAATCAAGGTCTGGAGGATCACCAGATCAAGACCCTATCATGGCCAGCCCAATCTCCACACCTGAACCATATTGAAAACCTCTGGAATGTGATCAAGGGGAAGATGGATGGTCACAAACCATCAAGCAAAGCCGAGCTGTTTGAATTTCTGGTGGAGAGCATGCCAAAACACATGACAGCTGTGATTAAAAACTAGGGTTATTCCACCAAATATTGATTATATTAAATATTGAACTCTTCCTAAGTTAAAACATTAGTATTGTGTTTAAAAATTGGTATAAAATTGTTTTTGAGGTCTGAAAACACTGCACAGAGTTCATGTTCTGGAAATAAATGCTCGAAATGACAATATGTTTATTTGGAATTTGAAAGATATGTTGTCAGTAGTTTATAGAATAAAACAAAAATGTTCATTTTATTTAAACATACCTATAAATTGTAAAACCAGAGAAACGGATAATTTTGCAGTGGTCTCTTAATTTATTCTAGAGCTGTGTGTGTGTGTATGGTCTATGTTGACCTGCTGTTGACGTCTATGGCTGTGAGTCAAGTCCAGTCTATGCTCATATTTCCTTGTTTTTGTAAAAGTGGACCTTATTTGTGACGTGTCTGTAAATATAGATTTACACTGCAAAAGTTTGGGATCACTTAATAAAATTGTTTAATCTGAAGGTATATGGTTTAATGTTTGAAATGACTTTTGTAGACAAAAATATAATTGTGCCAACATATTTATTTCATTAAAAAACTTTTATTTAAAAAACATTCAAAAAAGAACTTATTTAAAAAAAAGAGAAATGTATTTTTTTACATTGTTTTTTAGAAATGTATTTCTTGGGCCAAATAATGCATACAAAGCAGCCAGATGATCTAGCACACATGGAAATTCCTTTTAGACCTCAAGGAGCTGGATGATAAAATGCCAAGTGTACGAGTTTGGAAATTCTAGGCAAAGGGTGACTACATTGAAGATGCAAAATATGTCTTATGTCTTATGTTCATGTTCATTTATTTTTTATGCTTGTAGTCACAACACATAATTTCCACAGCTACAATTGTGTTATTTTATGGTTTAGAAAGGTTTACCATTATTCTAAAATGTGGAAAAATATAAATAAGGACAATGTGATCCTAAACTTATGACTGGTAGTGTATGTTAAATGGCTGTCTTATTCACATATAATGCAGGAAACATCCCAGTGTAATGATGGATCAGAAGCATGAGAATCCATTTGCAGCGTTTTATTGAAAACGTGGTCAAACAGGCAGCAGTTGGTAACAGGTAAACAATAGTAACTTAGGCAAGGTAAAAACAACAACAATATCCAGGCAACGATCGAGACAGGCGGCAAACAATCATAAACGAGAGAGAGTAATCCAAGGTCAAGAGGCAGGGAGCAAACAGGCAGTAAACGATAGACAGTCCGAATCAAACACAGAAAATCAAACCGGAATAAACACTCAGAAATACATGCAATGCCAAACAAGACTTCGCACTGAAGTTTGTAGAGACCAGGTTATATAGGGTTTGGTTAATTAGCCACAGGTGATACATGGCGATGATTATTTCTGGGAAGGGTGCATGATGGGAATTGTAGTCATGAAGGTTGAATCAGTACTCGGGTGAAGGATCCCTCTGCTGGCGCGGAGGAGGCGGAACACCCAGGGTGAAGACCACAATGTAACTTTTTGAATGAGAGAAAAGAGAACATTGGTTGTCTGTTCCAATAAGAGCTGCATAAAAATTCAGTACATTGATTTTTAGTTTATGGATTGAATCCATCCATTTAGTTGAATGGATTAAAGTGCATTTTGAGTGCATTGAAGTGAGTTTCGGTGCATGTTTGTATCCGAGGACAGTGCACACTTTTAAAAATGTAGGTTCCTAAAAGCTTCTTTGTTGGGCAGTGTGGTTCCAACAGACCCTTTAATGCTCACTAATCTTTTACTTTAAAAATTTTTTTTTAAACCTATTTAAAACCTTTTAGGAATCAAAAATGAATCTTTTATGGCATCGCTTTAGTATTAATTTAATTCTCATTGTGTAATTACATGTTACTTGCCAATGCAAAAGTTGGAAAAGTGCCCATCTCAAGTCTATATGTATTCTGATCTCTAAGGCTTATGTTCCTCCTTCATTATGAGCCAATGGACTTTTGTGCTTGCTTAATAGTCCAGCAGTCACATAGCTTAGAAAAGATTAGCTTACATAGCTTAGTCACACAGCTTTGAAAAGCTCAGAAACACCTCTCCTTAAAAACCCTCATGATTTGAGGGATCATTTTGTAGATGCCCGGTTCTGTTTAACATACAGTGTTAATGGTTTGTTCAAATCACTAGTATGACCAACATTAGTAGTAATGTTTGCCTTGGATATGGGACCTCTTTTAAGCAATGCAAGAGCTTTTAATCATTTTGTTGAGTTTATTTTGTTTGATGAAGCGCTAATATCAAGTTACAGTAAACGTTGCAGTTTTATTGTAGAAACAGTAACTGTAGTATCTATCATATTTTGGCATGGTAAAGTGCAGCAGAGTCGTTTACTAACAAAGGACTTTTCCAGAAGTATTTGGAGACATCTGGAGAATCCACACACAAGATCATCTCACACTGTGTGCAGGGTGGGCCGCTCCCTAGTCTCTTCCTGGCCATCCTGCTTTTCCCGCGCTGAAGCGGGAACAACAACAGGCTGTCAGATTGTGACAGTTGTATTCCAACAGCTTCTACTGTGCTCAAACCGAGAGGTCCAGATACAGCAATTGGTGCTGTGTGTATCCGGTGCTGTGTGTATTTGACTGTTGGGTCTGTGGGTAGATGTTAAGGTGTCTTTACTGTGAGCTATGATAGAAGGCTTTTGCTAAGATGTGTTGTGTAATAAGGGGGATGTTAAACTGCTGTATCATATCACACAGTGATGTCCGTGGTATGTGTGTCTCTGCGCAGCGCATGGGTTGGGTGTGCTCTTGGCGCAGGTGCTTGGCTCTGCTTTGAAGTGATGATTGCTTCTCTGTGATTACTTTTGCAATGAGTCTACTTTCCAGGTGTGTGGGGTGCTCTTCTGTCTTACAAAGTGTTTTGTCTAGGTGCTGTCAACCAAGAAGGGGCCATTAATCTTTAAAACCCACCTACTACACCCAGCCCACCCTTAGATATAGAGGCACACCTCTCCACACTAATAAGATAATTGTTTGCAATCCAAATGAGGTCACAGCTCAAGTATGGCTCTTTTGGAGTTAGGAGATATTAGAATTCCACAGAGATTTCACATTTGGAAAGATTTGGGAAAGATTTTTGTCCCTTCACATATGTGTGTGTGTGGGTGAAAAGTAGTATAAGATTGATCACTGTCAAACATACACGTAAGGACCAAGGACAGATTCTAAGCCCTATCGGGTCTCACATATGAAATGGAATTGTGGCTAAATTTACTTCCACGTGGGTGGATCTGATCAAAAAAGACAAATACAGGTGCGAATAGGGTCTTAAAAGGTTTTTGATTCAATCAGTCAAGCCACAGTGGTGGTCAGAAATGCATATGTCCACATCGCATTAGTGTAAAAGCCTGTGCAACCTTACTCGTTACTGCTTTACTATGACTATTACTGTAAATTATTTCTTATTGGACTGATATATAAAAGAACAGGTGTTCTCAGACTTTTTGGGGCAAGGGACTCCTTACATGAGAGACAATTTTCCAAGGACCCTCATAAACACATTTCACCTTGAATTATGTTAATACCACTTATGCGCTTTTTAAACAGATGGTCATTTTGTTCAAATTGCTTTCAGACTTTTTATACTTTTATACATTATATGTTTAGATATTTACTTTTATTCATTTATACTTCTCAAAAGCATTCATTAAATCAAGACTGAAGTAGTTTTAATAACCAAGCACAATTTTACAATTCACAGCAAATTATTGCTACAAATTATAACCCCTGCTTTAGAAGACTCCAAAGCTCAGTCACACCAGCACCAAAACCAAGTTTAAGATAAATAAAATAACACTATTCACTGTTCATAACACTGTTTCTAACTTGCAATGCAGCTAATAAGCAGATCTAGAGAAGTCTTTGGTCAAAGCATAACTTTGCCTTGACTTTAGCAACTTTTTAACCATCTCGTAACCAGCAACTGTTTTTCCAACTATGCAAAAAATGTTTTCTTCCTGATAAACTTCAGGTGCACCAGCATGTGTCTGGTACGGCAGTTTTATATTATATTTGTTCCTACTGGGAGTTTTATTCTTATTTCCCATAAAGCCAGTTTCTTGTTACTATGGTTACTATGTACATAAAAATCCACAAAGGTACATCCAGGAGTTTCATTTTCCAGTTATTGCTCGACCTTACTTTGATTTTTCCAAATGAGAGATGTTTCTAGGTCAACATAATTTGTTTACCCTGGAACAACATTTCTGTAAAATAAAAAAAAATTATCTCTACCCCAAACCCTAACCATAACTTATCTCTAAAATCAGAGGGAAACTATAGGTGAATAATAATGTTGTAGAAGCTCTATACCCTGGTAATAAGCCTAAGCTTCATAGTAACTGTAAACGTATCCCTCAGATCTGTTCTGTTGCTGTGATGTAGCTAATTCATGTTGGTTGCTAAGGTGCTTTAAATGGTTGCTAGGTCATTGCTGGATAGTTTCCATGGTGATAATTAAAGACTAATTGCCAGTCTAAGGCCCCGTTTACACTGTCAGTTAAATGCGACCTAATTCCGATTTTTTGCTCATATGTGACACAGATCGGATCTGTTCTGTGACAGTGTAAACAGGAAAAAAAACGCATGCATTCGGATATTTCGAGATCGGTTTCAGGCCTCATTAATATGTGGAAATAAATCAGATATAAATCAGATATGGGCCAATGCGACTGTAATGTAAACAGGCAGATCGGATTTTCTGAGGCATTGCGTTCTGTACGTCATTA
>JAZGTJ010015884.1:0-13062 GCA_036877575.1 Botia almorhae | reverse complement strand
TCGTTCAGACGTTTGTCTATGAACTGTATGTTTGGAGTCTGTGTATCTGCATTATGTGTCTTGTGTGCAATGTAATAAAATAGGTAACAAGAGAAAAGTTTATTTGAGAGTTGTTTTGAAATTACCTTAGTTCTCCAGGTACAGTAATGCTTATCGCCTCGAATGATTCACACGTTCAGCCCAAGCACAATCACAAGATAGACAAGACAATATGTATACTTTTATAGCGCCATCTTGTGTTTTAAAAATTAATAGTAAAGATTTACTGACACTTTACCGACAATTACAATTTGGTTTAATATGTAAATGGAATCATTTTATGGCAATTTTTAAAACGTGATATCGAAAATTTTGTATATAGAAATTGCATCACTGGCTATAACTGGTTACGTTTGTAATTAATATTCTGAGCAATTTGTGTTGCGTTGAGTGAGTTTCTTTAAAAGCTTTTAACAGAGATATGATAAACTTCATAGAATGACTAAATATATATTAACTTCACAGAAAGACTAAATATACGTATACATAAGCTGCATCACACATATACAGTGAACTGCATTAATCAGTCAAATTTATTTATTACTATTGTTTTTTCGTTGTTTTAAACAAAAATTGTTATTGTTTTTTCATAGTAATGCAATCCCAATATTCATGCGTCGAGAAAATTGGTGAAATTAAGTTTTATGTGCGTGGAAACGTCATCGACGTAGCGCCGCCAGCAGCGTGACGTGTTTCAGAGTGGAGGCGGAAGCGGAAGGGAGGCAGCGGGGCTGAAACATGGCGTGCACATACACACACAGAGGCGGAGAGGTGACAGCCGGCATGCGTGTGTTCATTGCGCTTCTAGCCGCATGTGTGATGCTCCAGTCCGCATCGGCCAAGCCGGACAGTTTAAAAGTGATCACGGATGGAAACTGGGAGGAAATCCTGACGGGGGAATGGATGATGGAGTTGTGAGTTACGCGTTGAAGTTGTGCATAAGTGTAGGTGTGTTAGTAAGTTAGTTAGTTGGTTTGTGAGTGTTAATTAGTGCAGTGTGTAAGTGTAGGTTGTTCAATTACAATGTAATTGTGATGGGCTTCGGTAAGAGGACGGTCTGTGGTTTTGAAGTGAGTGCTATAAATACTCTAGATGAAATTGCCAGACGTTGCCCACAATTAGAGCTGGTTGAACAAGAGAACTGTGGGTAAACAAATCCGATGAAGAACAAAAGCGCCGCTGTTTGTGGATCCTCTGGATGGGATCTTTCCTGTCCTTTATTGGATTAATCGGGTTGTTTATCTGCTACAGTTTCGCTCCATGGTGTCCCGCCTGCCAGCAGCTGCAGCCCGTGTGGAATGAGTTTGCAGAGTGGAGTGAAGATCTGGGAGTGAACGTCGCCAAAGTGGACGTCACAGAACAACCGGGTATGTCTCTCTTTACCTGCATCATCTTCTGCCGTATGCACACGTCATTGTGGGTCTTACGTCTGTCTCGTTCTCTGTGCTGCAGGTCTGAGCGGGAGGTTCATCATCACAGCTCTTCCAACTATTTATCAGTAAGTTTGACACACACACACACACACACACACACACACACACACACACAGATCTTACATTTTGTATGAGAGATTCACTGACAGAAGACCATTCAGTGGTATCGTGTATTTGCAGTAGCAGCATCAAAATCTATTATGTATGTGTTTATATATGTGCACACAGCGATTTAGTCAGAAAATGCTAAATGAAGTTTATGTTACCCCGTTTATGTTATGTCTGTTTTACTGTGTTTGTACACGCTTTGCAGCTGTAAAGATGGCGTGTTTCGGCGATATCAAGGAGGCCGATCTAAAGAGGATTTCCTGAGCTTCATTGATGAGAAAAAATGGCAGAGCATAGAGCCCGTCTCTTCCTGGTTTGGGCCCTCATCTTTCCTGTGAGCACTGTGTGTGTGTGTGTGTGTGTGTGTGTGTGTTTGTGTGTGTGGTGCAGTTGACTTCAAATTGTATAATAATACAAGAGGTGTTTTTGGATCGATTATTTCTTTAGCAGTGTTAGGGTGGGTCTGGAAAGCGTGTCTAACAAAGGGGAATCAGACTTATGTAACTTAAATTATTAATAAGTAATGCGTTTATTTTATTTTAGGCCATTTACATTTACTTCAATACAGATTTTGACTCACTGTATGATGTTTTTCAGAATGAATGCCATGTCTGCCCTCTTTAAATTATCCATGTTCATCAGGGTAAGTGTTTACAGCTGTACGAACAGCTGAACAGCTGTACGATCTAGTTTTGATTTCATTATTATATTTTAACTGTAGTTAAAATATAATGTAGTTAAAAGTTTTTGACCTTTTAGTTTTGACAGGCCAGAAAAAGCAAAAAGAAGTTTTTTATACAAGGAACACACAGAATTTAAATAAGAGCGTTTAATTTAATTTTACTGTCATTCATTCTGTTCATATCACGATTATGGCTTTTGTGTTTCAGCATTGCCATAATTACCTAACAGAGCAACTCGGTGTCCCAGTTTGGGGCTCGTATGGAATATTTGCTCTGGCAACACTTTTCTCGGGATTGGCACTCGGATTGGTGAGTGTGATTTGGAATGCTGTCAGAGAAGCTAGCCACTATGTAGTCACCTAACAGGGTAGCAAGCGATGATTTATCTGTGTTTGTGTTTTGTGTGTTTGTCTTTCATTGATCTCATCTTTGGATTGTCTCTCAGGTGCTGGTTTTCATAGCAGATTTTGTTTTCCCATCACGGCGGTTTGCACCGGCGGATTACCACCACAGTAAGTCTGACCCTGCCTGTGTAACGACCATGTAACGTACCAGAGTTTATATATGAAATTTAAGACATGGGGTTGTAGGAAGATGATGTGTAATTGTGTGTGTGTGTGTCTGCATAGGGAAACAGGGGCAGGGCCGTCTCCTGCAGCAGTCAGAAGATGAGCAGGAAGCAGATGGAGAGGAAGAGGATGATGAAGATGAGTATGGAGGAAAGACTGAAGAGTGGCGGCGAGTGGATGGAAGCGATGCTCTCAGAAGAAGAGGTGTGGGGGTGCCGGAGGAGGACACCTAGAGGGAGGCAGTGCCTCTCTTTAACTGTGCACAAAGCAACCACACAGACCGCATCGCTACGACAATGCCCACGTGTGTTGCCATGGCAACGCTCATTGAGCTTCATGATGTCACGTGTGATGTCATAGCTCCCTTCCAAACATTCAGTCACTTCTGACTGGAAAGCTGTGGTTGTGCTCCTGTCTCACTCCTGCCGCTGCTTCGCATGTTCTTATCTTTTCACAGTCCAGTTCTGATTATTACACTCCTCGCTATGCAGTATTTCTAGAGTGTGTGTTTGCTAGAGGAATATTAGCATCTAATATTAGGATTTTCACAAAGCACAGCTTCAATATTTTCCCAGATATATGCACTGAGCAAATAAGCAAAATCCTAAAACGACTTCACTGTGAAGCTGCAGTTCACTTCTGAATGAAGCGCTCGGGAATCTGCGAGATTTTGTGCTTAATTTGTAAATATTTTATTATCTGAGTGGCTGTTATATAAAGCTGGAATATTCAGTTTACTGTTGTTTTAACAGTTTATCTTCCACTTAGAGTTTGTTGTTATATGTTTGCTTTTGTTTGTTTGCTTTCGTTGCTGCGGCAATTTTGGATAGACTAAAAAATTGTCAGATTTAACAGCAGGTGTGTGTGAGTGTGTGTGTGTGTGAGTGAGTGAGTGTGTGAGTGAGTGTGTGTGTGTGTGAGTGAGTGAGAGTGAGAGTGAGTGTGAGTGAGAGAGTGTGAGAGTGAGTGAGTGAGTGTGTGAGTGAGAGTGAGAGTGAGTGAGTGTGTGAGAGTGAGTGAGACAATTGTGTTTTTTATGTAATTGAACCTCTGAGATTTGTGATCACACAGAACAGACTCTTTTCTTTGATTATAAGACAGTCGCGTTTGTTTAACCTTCAACATTCTGTAAATTGTTGCATCTGGTACATAACACACAGGCATATGAGAGTGATTTTGAGTTGTGTATTCTGTTCATTATGTTCTGGTGTGTTTCTATGATGCAGTGGATCTTAATGTCCATTGAAATGTCTTCCAGCTTTTTACTTCTTTTACTTCAGATATTTTGTAAATGATGAAAGATGATTTGTAATGTCATCTTTATCAAACTCGATGCTGTTTGTTGCTCTCACTTTTGAACTTTGACCCCTGACCCTCTACTAACCCCAAGTGTTTCTTTAGAATAAAATGTGTTCTGCTCAATTGTTTACAGAAGCAGATGCTAAAGTGTGTTACGCGTGTGTGTTACGCGTGTGTGTTACGCGTGTGTGTTACGCGTGTGTGTTACGCGTGTGTGTTACGCGTGTGTGTTACGCGTGTGTGTTACGCGTGTGTGTGTGTGTGTTACGTGTGTGTGTGTGTTAAGTGTGTGTTACGTGTGTGTGTTACGTGTGTGTGTTTGGAATGTTTCTGGTTTTGAGGAGGTGTGAATCAGGGCTGTTAATAAACAGTTTAAAGCTGCAGTGCTGTGTTGTGCCTTTGATAAGAGACAAAAATGAAAATAGTTTTATTTGAGTTATTAGTCTTTAAAGTTTCTCTTCACATGTCATGATGGGTGTACAGTGTCCTCAGAAGTGACACAATGTTATTTAAAGCTGCACTCTGTAACTCTGGTTACAAATGAACAATAAACAATTTATTATAGTTAATTATAGTATAATATAGTTAAGTTATAGCTAGAATCAGTGAAGTTAGTTGTAAAAGGAGTCTATCTGGTGCATGGTTTAATATTATCTAATGCAATGACATTCAGACGATAAGTGTGATTTGTAATATTTATGCATGTAATATATTTTTTGGTGCTGCGGGACATAAAATCCGAGCTGATTTAAAATACTTCTACTGTAGAGGGCAGTATTGTGCACGTTTTCACAGCTCCACAAAGACTTTTTCTCTTTATTGCTCTGTGTGAGCTTAACTTCACAATTAGTTTTGTGAAGTTTTTCATTTGAATCTAAACGTTTTGATTTGTTGTATGAGGTGGAAACCACACAAACATTTCTGTATCATCTCAGTAAAATATATCCCAGTCCAGAGGTGTGTGTGGGCATTCTATACGGCCAGTTTATGACACATTCACTGTGTGGTAATCCACAGAAGCTGGGACAGGACTAAGAGCTGCAGAGCGTCTGTGGATGTCCACGGTTGGTCTAAACGCAGTGTGTTTATCAGGGCTGGGTGGTGCTCGCTCTCTGATCCAGAACCAACATCTGGAAAGTTCTTTCTCCTTTCTTGTACCAAATGCACATGTGCTCATACTGTTCCACAGAACACAGCTGTGACCGCAGGCAGACCTTTCACATGTTCTGTGCATCTGATGCTTTTGAGATATGTTTGAAAGCACCCGACATACGTTCTCATTTGAATGTTTACAGAATTCTGTTCCATGTTGATGGAAGTTTTGTCAGTAATTAGTTAATCAACATTCATGTAAGCCACGTTAGTGTCTTTTGTATTGAGTATTGTTTTATTTTTATATCATAAAGCTACATGAACAACTCTCCTCAAATCATCTGCTGGTCTACGGGCCGGATTATAAATGTGATGCGTATTTTATGTATGTATTGTCTGTCTTATGCGGTTGTTTCGATGATGATGAAATTCACAGGAAATGTGTTTTTATCAGATACACACACACACATTGCTGGGGGGAGTATTTGCCATTAACTTGCATAACCATTGACATTGTCTAATTGTGAAACTCTCTCTCTCACACACACACACACACACACACACACAGAAGAGCTTCAGTGTCTGCTGTCCTCTCCTCCTGTCCTCAGGGATGTGTTAACCTCTTTTTCACATGGCCCATTTTGACGCTGCTGCTCCAGACCTGTTTGTATTCATAAATGCGGTTGTTCTGATGTTCTGGTGACATTGGGACAACCTTAAAATTGCAACCATCACTCACGGGTAACACAGAAGTTATTTTTTGTGTTGTTTGAAGTCTAATGTTTCATTCATGTGACTGTATGAAACCAGACATGTCTCTCACACAGTTCGCTGTGTGCGGTGGAATCAGATTATGTTACTACATCTGCAATACAAAGAATGTTCAGGAACACAGACCTCATGTTGACAACACATACAAATGATGAGAACTGGTGCTCATTTAGGGTGTGTCTCAATCAGCTCCCTTGGTAAGAAATGCCCTTACCATAAACAGCATTAACAAACTCCACACCTTATAATGACAGGATGTATGAAAAGTAACTTATTTTGGGGGCCAGGAATAGTTTTGGTTTATGTTTATGGCTTTACATACAGACATATGTTTCAGTTTTAGAGGTACAGAGGTCATTTCCACCCATGGAATCATAAGAGTTTCTGCATTAAGGCTTTGAGCTACATTCCACATATTCCTCTAAATAAACCTGTTTTTCCTCAGCCATCTCTTAGAGACAAAACGCACAGCTGATATTTAGAAGATGCTACAGTTCTTCTGCACTAAAAATACTCTTCCATGACCCAAAAAGCGCATAGTTATTTATAAATATACCACTGGGTTATAAAAAGCCACTTACATCCGGAAAACATCAGAAAATAGGATTTGAAGACAAAATCTGAAATTTAAAACAAATCTAAAATCACCTTTTCTGTAAAGCAGTCTTGTGTTTAGAAGATTTTGTATAATTTTAGCAATGGACATAGTCTGGACCAAAAACAAAAATATAAAAAAGCCCCAAAAACTGTCATTCATCATAGGTTTCATGCAGCTGTTGTAATGTATTTCAAATTATTCCACGTTTTTTTTGTACCGGGTGGCTGAGATTAGAAATATCTAACTTTTGTACTGCTGAACTAATACTGTTATGCACATGCGGTTTTATAGAGACTAAACAAACACCCTAGAGAACGCAGAGAGAGGCTAATCGCAGATCTCGGGCTCAGTGAAAATGGTGCATCTTGTTTACCAGGACGGTTCTGAGCTGAGCTGACTGTCATTACAGATAATTACCGTAATTCTGAGTACGCGCCACTGCTTTACAGAGCATCACGGGGCGGCACCAAGATATCCTGAGGATGTGAGAAGAAGAGAGAAACTGTGTTCTTTTTACTGTTTAACCTCCAGGAGTTTGTGTGTGTGGAACCAGAGCTGTGACCTTGTGTTCTGCACGACACTGAGAAGCCAGCAGGGGCTGAAGTCAGTGTTCCTGGTGGAATGTGGTTGTGTCTCATTTATTTCCTCGTGGCCTTATTTCAGCCCTCGGTTCATGACATGAACACATGAAACCACTCACCCTCTCAACCTCTCACCCTCTCACCCTCTCACCCTGTTACCCTGTCACCCTTTCACCCTCTCACACTCTCACCCTCTCACACACACACTCAACCTCTCACACTCTCACCCTCTCACCCTGTCACCCTCTCACCCTCTCACACTCTCACACTACAAAAGCATCTTCTGATAAACATATGCAACTGGTAGCACTCATAATTACATTTATTTGACTGATTTAAACATACTGGAACATTTGTGATTATCTGAGGAATTAAGTTACTAATGTGATTTGCTGCACATGGCTCCCTTTTTAATTGTGTGTTCAGACAACTGTAATCTCAACTGTAATGTTTTCTCATGGGTAAGGGCAGAGGCATACCCATGGTAACACCTTAACATAAACAGCTAGTTTAGCTAGTTAATCTACAGATTGTTTACAACCAAGCAGCAGCAGTCATGGACAGATTACATTGTGCTTTTCAGTGCCAGATTTAGACGTTTTTCAGTCTCTCAAACCCCATGTTACCACCCCACCCAGACCCACACAGGAAATGGGTTTTATAGCGCACACACACACACACACTCAGTAACACGTAATGTCTTGTTTTTCTTAGTTTAAAAAGTAAGTTTGAAATGAAAGAACCTCTAACAGCCCCACTAATGTTATTCTGACTCTGGCATTACATGCACAGTTAGAAACATATAATTATAAAGAACACACACACACACACACACACAAACACACACAGGATCTGATCCACCACCCTCATGTGTGGATGGTATTCTTTTGTGTGCACACTTGTGTTTAATTCATGAGGGACATGCTAAGGCCACTTTTTCAGTTTGAGATGCGTTCAATGCTGATTAAATGAAGAAAAAAGATGAATTATGCCATTATTCATACACAAATTCCAATTCAAATCACCTAAACAAATGCTTTCCAAAAGGAAGCTATTTATTATGTAAAGTGAAAGTTTGTGTCTTGGTTTTCTGTCTTACAGGGTCTGAGGGTTCGGTTTAGGTCCAGTGGTCTCCAGTCACAAATGACAAGAACATCTGGATGTATTTAAGAGAGCGATTCTGCTGTGTTTCAAAGCCTTGCAGTGAGCTCAGAGGCATTTCAGCTTACTGTTTTTATTAAATACAGTAATTCTTCTGAGTGAATAGATGAGGATTCTAAACGAATAAGAATAGAGGTAAATAAAGGTAAATAATGAATCTTTTATAAATCCAGTTTGAATAATCTTTATACTTTACACTTGTGATTTGTTTATATAATTTTCCACCTAAGTTGTGATTTAAGGAAACATCAAGTGGTGTACAGCATTTATGGTTATTGAAATAATATTGAAATAATATACATTTATTGTATAAAAAGTGAGCATCACATTATTTATCCTGAAACATCAGTTCAGGAAAAACACGAACTATTTGCATTCAAATGTCTAATTTTGTTAGCGCTTATGGAGAGTAAGACAGGAAACACTGGAAAAGGAACCGAAGTTCTTGTGTCTGTCTGAATGAGGCCCATTAGGGTTCAAGTCTCGGTTCTCGGTTCAAGTTCTCGGTCCAGTGGTGATGGTGACATGACTTTCCCTTCACATTGCTGTGGGCTTCTGGGATACCAGAGGGTCAAGTTCATACCCACAACTGAAGACGAGACGTGTCGTACACCGTCGAGTTTGTGAGTGAGTTAGAAAACTGTTGTGGCTTTTAAAAGTCTCGATTGTTTGAGAGCAAACAATGATGTTTTTCTGAGGTTTCACTATTCTTCCTGTGTCTGAAGTCACGAGGAGAGAGAGCAGCACCAGTGTGTGTCAGTATGCTGTGTCATCACACACACACACACACACACACACTCTTTTACATTTCCAAAGCTGATGTTCCAGAGAACATCAGTGAATGCGTGATTGTAACAGAATCAACTGATCAGCATATTACACAGCTCTCCGGAATCCTTGACTTTGATTGGTCAATTAAGTTGCCCCAGGCAACCAATATCCGTCTCATCACTCAGCAGTACACTTTTAAAGATGAAGGTGCATTTTTTATCAATGAGATGTACACACCTTTCATATCCCACATGCAGTATGTTCAACCCTGTGCTGACCTGTCTGTCTGCCTGCGGGTACATTTGGTGTCAGATTACTATTTTAACTAATGAGTGAATCTAAATGTCGGCAAATACACAACAGACTATGTAGGTTCTGTATGAGAGACTCAAAGACAGAATAAGAGCTTTTTGTTCATAGCATCTAGACAACTCCAGCTAAAGATGTATTCCGGACAACACCGGCTTACTGTCTGCTCTGAGCTCAGCAGGCTTCACTCCTGATGTTTGGATCTGGATTCTTTTCTGTATCATCTAAAAACAATCTGAGGTCTTGTGTACACAAAGCTTTTTGAAGGACTGCATTAATCGTAATGTTGGTGTTTTTGGCCAAGCATCACCGTTATGTAAAATGTCAAATCTAAGTATTTACAGATAAATACCTTTACAGTAAATATTATATTACAGATATTTACGGTAAATAGATAAATATCTTCAGTATTGTTGGTCTGCGAGTTTACATGTCGTGGATCTCAATGAAAAATGAGAGACGTGTTTCAATCGAGCTCATCTGAGATGACACAAACTCACAGGAATTCAGGTCACACACACTGTACACACAGCCTATAATCTTGTGCTTTACGCAGTCAACACGCAACAGCAATCTGTATTGTGTAAATTGTGTATTTCAGAGAGCCAATCTGTTTAATCCTCAGCAACAACAGTGTGACTGAATAAACGTATTACAAAAATGAAGGTTATATCTGCACAGGCAGATTGAAAGTGAACTTTAGAGACAGACAAATGCACTTTATTAATAAGGACTGTAATTTATTTGGACTGTAACTTTGGTTGGACTACGTAAACAGACAGAAATGTGCAAACCATGTGACCAAAACCAAGCGCTCATTGTTACGTGTCTTTGACCTTTATGTGTGACTACTGTACGCATTGTCTACAGTAAAACTAAATAGGAACCGTTGATTATTTTTCTGTCTCTGGACTCCGGACCGCACACAGAAACCCAAACAAGATCAAATGTTTACTGAAATCTTCTCTGTTTTCTCCTGCAGCACAAACAACAACTGCCTTGCCACTCAGTACTTTAAATACATGAATAAACTTATGAACTTTGTTTTCCAGCATGCCAGGAACTTTTTAGAGCTGTAATTCAAAACTCTGTGAGATTAACAGTCACCATATAAAAGACATGCAACAGAAACCAACATCTTCATCTGCAACCTCATGAAGACCAAGACCTTGTAAAGCTGATAAACACTGTAACTTTGAACAACTTTTTTGCAAGAATACCAGAAAGGGACAGTTTACACAGAAACATCCGCTCATCTAATCCACTAACCAAATGTTCTTCTGCCTAGAACAGTAGCCTCGCTTCTCCAAAAAAAGGATGTAGACAACTCCACAGCTCAAATAACATACACTTTGTACAGAAAGATGAAAGATTAATGTAAGCAGCTTAACAAAGATTTGAGCTACACATTTCTGCTCGGTTTGTTTTTGCAGAATTCCAGACAGATTAGCAAACAACTAAACAAACAGTTTGGTCAGTGTGTGTTTGAATGCACTAGTCATTGTTCTCCTGTCGTTCTCCTTTGATGCTGTTGTTTGTTAATCATCTGATAGGAAGGGCACTTGATAATGTGTTAACATCAAGGGCACATTATGAGGAATCTCATAACAACATGTTTGGGCCCTTGTGTTAGAATGAAGCTAGAATGAAGACAAACACACTCCAGTAGTGAGTTCGTGTATTCTCACACTCTTGTGAATCCCACACAAGGTCATGACCTGAAACCATCTCTATTTACTCTGTTTTTAGTTTCTTCTTCTCCATTCGTACTTTAAAGAGGTGTGTAACTCTAGTGTAAACCTAGAACGTTGCTATAATGTTACTTCACGGAAAGTCACAGGAACGCTCCTACAACCTAAATTTGAAAGACTGCCAAGTGTTTGCGCACACAAGGAAAACCTTTTTGGTAATGGAAGAACACACAGTACACACATCCAAAACAAGACACATAATTATAAAATAAAATAAAAAATGCACAAATATTGCTATATTACATTTGCCATAAAATTTCTTATTTGTCAATAAGATTCCGCTTATAGAACCGCTGCAGTCTCCTCATAAATATTAATTATCGAGACGGTCGCCTAATACGTTTATCTCGGCTCATGAATATCAATTAAGTTGCGTGACTGAAGGTTTAGGGATGGTTACCAAGCAACGTTTGCAATGCGTAATTAATATTCATGAGCTAAGCTTCTCCTGCAGGCTGAGGTGAAGGCATGTGGGGCAAGCCGTGGACGCTACCAACGTCAGCTGCAGGGGGGTGGTCTTTCTTACACGCTTGGTTAAATGTAAACCCCTCGACCGCATAAATACAGCACGGTGTTTTTTTCACGGTTTCAAAAGTGAGGGAAAGCAATGCAGGGTAGCGGACGCGTTTCCGGCCCCATTCCTTTGCTTTTTGTCACCCCTCCTACACAGGGTTGGGAAACTCCCTGCACATGTATANTTTCAAAAGTGAGGGAAAGCAATGCAGGGTAGCGGACGCGTTTCCGGCCCCATTCCTTTGCTTTTTGTCACCCCTCCTACACAAGGTTGGGAAACTCCCTGCACATGTATAGTGATTTGTGAGTTTTGGGGCGCGCGATGGGGTTGAGTTCGCGAGACTGACGCGCGCGGAGGAGAATTCCAGGCAAGAGTTACATGGAAGCTGTGTTTGGGAATACTTCAGGAATTACCGTCACCGAGAAGGTGAGTCGCGTTCATTTAACTGTATTGTTACATACATACAGCGGTCAGGCTTTTGCAAGAGGGTTTAGTTTCCTGGCGTTTCCCAAATAACTTATTCTACGTGGCAGCACCGGCCCGCACACACACACACACACACACACACACACACACACACACACACACGGGCAAATGAGAGGATGGGGTGATTTTAAGTTCCGCTTGGTTGACAAATGTGTACCATGGTAACCATAGTTTGCACCAAAATGCTTCATTTACTTAATACATCCGATTTTACTACCATTAATCTGTGGTAACTTGGTATTAACTATCACTTTTGGTATAACACAGTCATATAAATAGAGTCTGAGCACATCCAAGATTGTTTGGAGAAGATATCGTATTAATATTCCCCTTTTACAGTAATACAGTAACTGCGTTAAACTGTGGCGTTTGGGTAATGCTGGGGTTACCATGGAAATCTCATATAAGAGTCTGTGTGCGTTTGATACTGCCTGAAGCCACGCTTATTTCTGGAGTAATGTGTTACTTGGGTTGGTTTATGGCACCCTGGGGTTATATGGGGTCTGTCCAAGTTAAGGTCTGCAGCCAGGAAAGACATTACCTGTGCTTCATATAGCAGCGAATTGAACAGCACATGTTTGATTATTATACTTACACATGAAAGTTAAAAACACATTTCGGCGTCTCATGTTTCAAAGCTCTTTTATGAAGTGCGCATTGAATACGTATGAGGTATGTGTTTGTGGTCTCGGGTTCCCACAAGGCTGATTGTACAGGTATAAAACAAAATAATAATTTTTAAACACTGTGGCAGAACACTCCTGACACATTTGTTACTTGTGTTTGTTTTTTGTTGTTGTGTTTTTCAACAGTATGTTTTTGCTGGGATCAAAGTAACCCAAAACAGAAATAGTGTGTGCATGTTTAGTGGTTAAACAGAAGATTAAAGCTTAAAAG